>JARBWK010000015.1:34201715-34474907 GCA_030556195.1 Anolis apletophallus | reverse complement strand
GGGGTCGGGACCCCCAGAGGGGTCATGAGGGGTGCCAAAGGGTCGCTAAAGACCATCAGAAAAACACAGTATTTTCTGTTGGTCATTGGGGGGGGGTTCTGTGTGGGAAGTTTGGCCCAGTTCTATCATTTGTAGGGTTCAGAATGCTCTTTGATTGTAGGTAAACTGTAAATCCCAGCACCTACAACTCTCTCAAATGTCAAGGTCTATTTTCCCCAAACTCCACCAGTGTTTACATTTGGGCAGATTGAGTATTCCTGCCAAACTTGGTTCAGATCCATCACTGTTTGAGTCCACAGTGCTCTCTGGATGTAGGTGAACTACAACTCCAAAACTCAAAGTCAATGCCCACCAAACCCTTCCAGTATTTTCTGTTGGTTGTGGGTGTTCTGTGTGCCAAGTCTGGTTCAATTCCATCATAGGTGGAGTTCAGAATGCTCTTTGATAGTAGGTGAACTATAAATCCCTGCAACTACAACTCCCAAATTACAAAATCAATCCCCCAACCTCTCCATTATTCAAATTGAGGTGTACCAGGTATTTGTACCCAACTTGGTCCAGTGAATGAAAATACATCCTGCATATCGGACGCTTACATTATGATTCGTAACAGTAGCAAAATTACAATTGTGAAGTAGAAACAAAAATAATTTTATGGTTGGGGTCACCACAACATGAGGAGCTGTGTATTAAGGGTCACGGCATTAGGAAGGTTGAGAACCACTGAAATAAGGTGATAAAAGGAATTATCACGACAAAAAGTAAGAGCATCTGGGATGTTCCAGGTTAATAGATTTGGTTTTTTTTATTAATAATTATTGCTAATGGTGTGGTAAGAGAGCGGAAGTCAATTTTATTCCCCTTTTCTTATGTCGATTTCCCTTTTAGCCCCTTAGGTATGTTACTTTCCTATGTTTATATGTTATGTGTATAAAATGTGAAACTCTTAATAATTTTTTTAAAAAAATAAAATATGGAACATTTTTCCTAGCAATGTACGGGCCATGCAGGACCTTCTCTCCTTCCGCAAGGCCTGCAAGACTCAACTTTTCCGGCTAGCCTTTGATTGCTAGGCCAGAAATCTTTTTTAAGCTAGTTTAATATGTATGCTTTTACCTCTGTGTGTTTTACCTGGTTGCAAGTCGCTCCGAGCCCTCGGGGAGTGGCAGCGTACAGGTACAAATAATAAATAAATAAATAAAAATATTGTTTCTAGTCCCCACTTTTTGTTTGATATTCAAGCAGTGCTTCTTATAGGTCAGAAGCATTAACCAGAAGCATTAATTCTATGATTCCAGGCCATGCAACTGTGTGCATAGGAGAAAATAAATAACCCCCCAAGGGAGACATGAATGGACATTTGGTATTGTTTGCACATGCTTAGGAACCAGCAGCAAAGTCTATTTGGCAAAGTGGAGGCAATTTTTTTTTCAAAAAGAGGCAAGAGTCCCAGATGGTGGTTGGCAAGGCGTGTTCGGGAGGAGTGTGCAGCTTTGCCCCAGCTGCCTGGCACGCAAGACAGCTCCTGATCTATACCCAGCAGGTAATGGTACCCAGCCCTACCTGGCGTGGGCAAGGCATTTTTGTTCTGCCGTGTTCCTTGTCACGCACTTGGTGTTGATCCCTTGAATGGTGTGTGCGTGTCTGGGAACTATTTACCTGAAGAGCATTTTCTCTCACTGTTTGAGCATGGTTCTCACCTGTATGCCCTTGCTCCAAAGGCTTCTGGTATTGGGGATCCATCTAGGAGTTGCTTGTGCCACGTTACTCCATGTACATTGATCGATTTTCCACCTTACTTTGGCTGCATTGATACTGTAGAACAGTGTTTCTCAACTATCCTAATGCCGCGACCCCTTAATACAGTTCTTCATGTTGTGGTGACCCCCAACCTTAAAATTATTTTCGTTGCTACTTCATAGCTGTTGTTTTGTTACTGTTATGAATTGAATCGTAAAATATCAGATATGCAGGAAGTATATTAATTCACAAGACCATATTTGCCACAAATACCAAAAACACCCAAATTTGAATACTGGTGGGGTTGATTTTGTCATTTGGTAGTTGTACTTGCTGGGATTTATAGTTCACCCACAATCAAAGAGCATTCTGAACTCCACCAATGATGGAACTGAACCAACCTTGGCGCACAGAACTCCCATGACCAAGAGAAAATACTGTAGAGATTGGTGGGCACTGACCTTGAGTTTTGGTGTTGTAGTTCACCTACATCCAGAGAGCACTGTGGACTCAAATCATGATGGGTCTGGACCAAACGTGGCACGAATGTTCAATATGCCCCAATGTGAACACTGGTGGAGTTTAAGGGAAAAATACATTGACATTTGGGAGTTGTAGTTGCTGGGATTTATAGTTCACCTACAATCAAAGAGCATTCTGAACTCCACCAGCGATGGAACTGAACCAACTTTGGCGCACAAAACTCCCATGACCAACAGAAAATACTGTAAGGGATGTGTGGGCATTGACCTTGAGTTTTGGAGTTGTAGTTCACCTATATCCAGAGAACACTGGTGGAGTTTGGGGAAAATAGACCTTGACATTTGGGAGTTATAGTTTTGGGGATTTATAGTTCACCTACAATCAAAGAGCATTCTGAACTCCACCAGCAATGGAACTGAACCAACTTTGGCGCACAAAACTCCCATGACCAACAGAAAATACTGTAAGGGATGTGTGGGCATTGACCTTGAGTTTTGGAGTTGTAGTTCACCTATATCCAGAGAACACTGGTGGAGTTTGGGGAAAATAGACCTTGACATTTGGGAGTTATAGTTTTGGGGATTTATAGTTCACCTACAATCAAAGAGCATTCTGAACCCCACCAAGGATAGAATTGAGCCAAACTCCCTGCACAGAACCCCCATGACCAACAGAAAATACTGTGTTTGCTGATGGTCTTTGGTGACCCCCCAGGAGTCCTGACCCCCAGTTGAAGTCCAAAACACCTGGAGGGCCGAGGTTTGCCCAGGCCTGGTCTAGACACTAGACTGCTATTGATGAAGGCCAAAATCCCATTGGCTTTTTTTACCGCCACATCACATTGTTGGTTCATGTTCAATTTGTTGTCCACGAGGTCCCCAAGAACTTTTTTCACATCTACATAGTAGATAATGTTGGATTTTATTCAGCTGTGTGGAAGGGGCCTAAGTCTTTTTCTTTTCTTACTTGGAATGCAACTACAACTTCAGAATTAATACAGTTTGATATCACTTTAATTGCTGTGATTCAATGCTATGAAATCCTGGGAGTTCAAATTCAATCCATGTAAAAATGGGTTTATTTATTTATTTATTTATTTATAGATTTATTAATTGCCCATCCCAGATGGCTCTGGGCGATTTACAATAAAACACGCAATTAAATACATAAAACATCTAAACAATTAAGCAATCTAACCAGTTTTTTTAAGTATAGTGAAGCCCAAGAACACCTTGTCTGGTGGCCCTTCCACATAGCTGTACAAAATCCAGATTATCTGCTTTGAACTGGATAATATAGCAGTGTAGACTCATGTAATCCAGAATATCAAAGATTATAATGTGTATTATCTGCTTTGATCATCTGCATTTATATATGGCAGTGTAAAAGGGGCCTGAAAATCCTATATGTCCCCCAGGATTCCATCGGATCTTGTCCTGTTAGTTTGTTTTAGTTTTTTCGTGTCAGGAGCGACTTGAGAAACTGCAAGTCGCTTCTGGTGTGAGAAAATTGGCCGTCTGCAAGGATGTTGCCCAGGGGACACCCAGATGTTTGATGTTTTACCATCCTTGTGGGAGGCTTTTCTCATGTCCCCGCATCGGGAGCTAGAGCTGACAGAGGGAGCGCACCTCGTTCTCTCTATGATTGCACCCTGGGGAGAGGGGCTCCTGTCCTGGTAGCTGAAGTCCTGGAAGTTGAAATGGAATCATAGTGCTAGTTAAAAATGCAAAGGCGTTCCCCTGACATTAAGTCCAGTCGTGTCTGACTCTGGGGGTTGGTCCTCATCTCCATTGCTAAGCCGAAGAATCAGCATTGTCCGTAGACACCTCCAAGGTCATGTGGCCGGCATGACTGCATGGAGTGCTGTTACGTTCCCACCAGAGCGGTACCGATTGATCTACTCACTTTTACATGTTGGCAGAAGCTGGGGCTAACAGAAAGAGCTTACCCTACTCCCCGGATTCGAACTTGCGACCTTTAGATCAGCAAGTTCAGCAGCTCAGCAGTTTAACCCAAGGTAATGAAGATCAATAGCCTTACTACTAATCCAGGCATGTAGCCGGGGGCTAAGGGGGCTTCAGCCCCAAATTCTCAGGGTGGTCCATGAGAAGGCCTTACTGGTACGTTATTTAAACTGTTATGTTAATTCATATCATGATCTGATCACCATGCTCATTATATCCCACATTAATGGGGCTATTGGGATAACAATACAAAAGGTTTGCTAGGGTAGACCCTCTTCCACCCAGTCTCAGCCCCCCCCCCTGAACCAAACTCAGCCCCCCGAATCAAAATCCTGGCTACGGCCCTGTACTAATCCATTACTTTTTAGATCCATGAATTATTTATTTATTTACATCACTTATATTCCACCCTTCTCACCCCGCAGGGGACTCAGGGCGGTTCACAATGCACATATACAAGCAAACATTCAATGCCACAGACAATACAACATATATAGACAGACAACAGGCTACACCAGTGTTTCCCAACCTTTTTTGAGCTGCGGCACACTTTTAACATTAAAAAAATCCGGGGGCACACCACCAACCAAAATGACACAAAATGACACTCTAACACAGTAAAGAACGGGTGGGGGATGGTGGCCTGCTGGGAGCAGCTGCTTGGACTGCCGAAGCCGAGGGAGGGGGCGGAGCCAGGCCGTGCCATGCCCCACCCCCTCCCCCAGCTCAGTTCTCCCACAGCTTACCGCCAGCCTTGAGGGGCAGTGCCAAGCCAGCATTGGCTGGCTCTGCACTGCTGGCTTGGAACTGCCCCTCAAGGCTGGCGAAGCTGTGTGAGCGCTGAAGCCGGGGGGTGGGGGAGGACGCCATGTCCTGCCCCCTCCCCCGGCTTCAGGTCTCCCACAGAGGAGGAGCATGAGTGGTGGACGGGCTTCAGTGGACGGGGCTCCTCCTCTACACGGCTTCAGCAAGCGAGGGGCGAGAGTCATGGTGAGAGTCATGGCGGATTGGAGGCTGACTGGGGAAACGGTCGAAGGAGGCGGCGCCCCGGCCCCTTCTTCTTTTTCTTCGCTGCCGCCCAGCCTTTCCTCCTCCTCCCCCAAGCAGCAGGAGTTCGGCAGGAGGAGGGGGAAGGAAGAGGGGCAGAGAGCTTTTCCCGCGGCACACCTGATGATCGCTCACGGCACACTAGTGAGCCACGGCACACTGGTTGAGAAATACTGGGCTACACCATTGGTCGAGAGCTCACCCCGACCCAGGCAGGCCTTGAACTCATGACTTTATGGTCAGTAGAGATCTTATGCAGCTGACTCCCAGCCAGCTGCGCCACATTCCCGATGCAGTTATGAAGCTATATTATTGTTATTATTACTATTATCATCATTCAAAAAGCTGTATTATTATTATTGCTATTATCTCTCCCCCCGTCCTTTCTTAAGCAAGACTGAAGTCATTGTTCCTCTTCCAAAACAAACAGTCAAATCACTTTTCAGCTGGCTTTGATCTACCTGATAGCCGGACACATTTGGCCTTTGAGATTCTTTTGAGTTGAGCCAATCCGGTTTTGCAAAAGTCCCTGAAATGCCAGGAGAGACCTTCACGTGATCTGTCTGGACTCATAAACGTGGTCATGCTTCGAGACGGCCTTTTATCTATTTAGCACAGCAAAGCGAGCGGAAACTATAGGTAAGTGATCACCAGCTGCAGACCATTTTTTTATAGCTTGGGGTTCTTTCCAAGCACTATCAATTGGGTTCAATATCTATTTATGAAATGGTTATCTAAGAGAGGGGTGAAAGTACATCAGCACAATGCTTACCATGAAAGAGTCCCAATGTGTACTGAGAAATTAAGCCTTGCCTGGAGTTAGGCGAAAGAGGTGTGTGTTGGGAATTGGGATGTCTATTTATCTCATTGTATTATTTTTTTGTGATCTTCTCTTACCTCTTGCATCCTAATGGGCTCAACATGTTTTATGTCTTGCCGTAGAGCTGGAAGGTATTTGGTTTGATACTAATAATCTTAGACCAGTGTTTCTCAACCTTCCTAATTTGGGAGTTGTAGTTGCTGGGAGTTCTATAGTTCACCCGCAATCAAAGAGCATTCTGAACTCCACCAATGATGGAGTGGAATCAAACTTCCCACACAGAACTCCCATAACCAAGAGAAAATACTATAAGAGTTTGGTGGGCATTGACCTTGAGTTTTAGAGTTGTAGTTCACCTATATCCAGAGAGCACTGTGGACTCAGAAAATGTTGGATCAGGACCAAACTTGACATGAATACTCAATATACCCAAATGTGAACACAGATGGAGTTTGGGGGAAATAGAGCTTGATATTTGGGAGTTACAGTTTCTGGGATTTATGGTTAACACACAATCAAAGAGCATCCTGAACTCTTGCAACAATGGAATTGAAACAAACTTAGCATATTGAACTCTCATTACCAACAGAAAGTACTGAAAGGGTTTGCTTGGGAATTGACCTTGAGTTTGGAAGTTGTAGTTCACTTACACCTAGGGAGCACTGTGGACTCAAACAATGTTATGTTGTGGTTTGTTTTCTATCCAGAATCACAATGTTGGAAGGAGGCTCACCACTTGAAGGTCCCCGAAACAGGCATGGGGAAAACTTCGGCCCTCTGGGTGCTTTGGACTTCAACTCCCACCATTCCTAACAGCCTGAGGCCCTTTCCTGCTAAGTGGCCGAGGGGGAAAAGGAAAAGAGCCTGAGACTGCTAGGAATGGTGGGAGTTGGAGTCCAAAACACCTGGAAGGTCCAAGTTTGCCCATGCCAGCTTTCGACAAATACCTCTTCCTCCCCCTTCCCCGTTGCGCCCATTTCCCCCCCCTCCTGCCGAACACTTTTTTTTCTTCTCCACTCGGGCTCCCTTCTTCCCAGCCTTGCTTTGCCTCGTTTTGCTCACGCTGCCGCTTCTGCTGCCATTTTGATCCGAGGGGGGCTGCGTGAGCGTGTTCAGGAGGGGAGGGGGAGGGAGGAAGACATGGGGCGAGTCTGTGCAGTAGCACCCGCACGGGTAAAGTCTCTCCCCCCCCCTCCAGAGCAAAGCGAGGCGGCAGCATGAGCAAAGCGAGGCAAAGCGAGCAGAGCAAGGATGGGAAGAAGGGGGCCCGAGTGGAGAAGAAAAAATAAGTGTTTCTGCAGGAGGGGGAAGAAAGGGTATTGGAGGTTCCAATTTCCCACGGCACACCTGATGATCGCTCACTGCACACTAGTGTGCCACGGCACACTGGTTGGGAAACACTGTTGTAGTGACCCACAACAATTAAAATATTTTCATTGGTACTTCATAACTGTAATTTTGCTATTGTTGTGAATCGCAATGTAAATATCTGATATGCAAGATGTATTTTAATTCACTGGATCAAATTTGGCACAAATTCCCGATCTGCCCAAATTTTTATACTGGTGAGGTGGGGTGGGGGGGTTGATTTTGTCACTCAGGAGTTGTAGTTGCTGGGATTCAGAGGCGGATTTAATGGTATGCGAAGGTAAGCGGCCGCTTACGGACGCCACGTGGCCAGGGGCACATTTGGCTGCGGCTGCCAGGTTCGGCGCATGGAGCGCTATGGAGGCAGGCAGAGGCGGAGCGCCCCTGGCTGCAAAAACCTCCTCCCCCCGGCCCCGTGGTGCAGGGCAACCAGCGGCTCCAGGCACCCAGGACCGCCACGCAGCAAGGGCGAATGCATGGAAGCCAGCTAGTTTCACGCATGCGCCGTTGCCAGGGGGAGGAGCTTTTGGCAGCCAGAGGCGCTTCGCCTCTGGCCGCTTCCAAAACGCTCCTCTCTTTCGGCTCCGCATAGGGCGCATGCACAAAACTAGCTGGCTGTGCGTATGTGTGCTCCGGCATGTGTGCGTGCACATGCGCAATCTCCACCAGGCTGTAGAGCCATTGGGCGCCAAAATGATGTTCGCTTACTAGTTTTTATTACCTTTGTCCGGTCCTGCTGGGATTTATAGTTAACCTACAATCAAAGAGCATTCTGAACTCCACCACTGATGGAATTAAACCAAACTTGGCACACAGAACTCCCATGACCAACAGAAAATACTGGAAGGGTTTGGTGGGCATTGACCTTGAGTTTTAGAGTTGTAGCTCACCTACATCCAGAGAGCACCGTGGACTCAAACAATGATGGATCTGAACCAAACTTGGCACAAATCCTCAATAAGCCCAAATGTGAACACTGGTGGCGTTTGGGGAAAGTAGACTTGACATTTAGGACCTAGAGATTCCTAGAGAGAACAGTACCCATATGAGTCCGGAGGGTGGCGAATATTCAGGCAAGTGCCACAAGGAAGTCCTGGAGGAGCGATATGGTAGTCCCGTATTTTAGTCTGATATAGATGCGGAATCACAATATAAGTTCCCAAAAATGGCCAATAAAGCTCCGTGAAGTGCTAATGCACTGAATTGTAAAATTCCACCAATGCTGGAAAAGCTCCGGACTGGAGCACCAAAACGAAAGGACGCAGGAGGGTAAAGGATAGGTCCCTCCCAAGAGTCCGCAGACGACGTAGTTTACGCCAACGAGACGCTGATGCAGATTATCTGGCCCAGGGTTCGTTTAGCCATTGCTGGCTTTCTCAAGGCGTGGAATGTTGGAATAACGGCGTCCAATATGTCTAAGGGTACATGGCAATATACAATATACATTAACAAAAGGTAGCAAATACAATATAGCCCAGGTAGAAATGCAATTATAATATACATACCACAGTAATTCAGAGAGGCAACATAACCCTTCCATCATGAGGTCGGGTGACGCAAAGGTAAGAGAAATACAGGACCGGTGTGGCTTAAGTAGGTAGTTAAATTAGCATCGAATTAAGACTGATGGGATCATTGAGGCCACGAGGCCATTCAGAATCCAACAACACGATCCATTTGTTTTCGATCTGACGTAATTGGATACCAGTGTCGATCTGTGGATTGGGAATTATCCTTTCCAGGACTCTGATGTTTAAAGAGGCAGCGGTATGGTTTTTTTGCTTTACAGTGTGCATAGAATGCAGAGTCTGTGACACCAGTATTATTTCCCCCCCATTATTTTTCACCATTCTTCATCCTGTTGGTAGGGCTGATGGAATTGGAGTCCAACAATAACTGGAGCAATGGTTCTCAATCTTTGGTCCTCCAGGTGTTTTGGATTCATAACAGCTGGAAATGTGGCAGGGATTTCTGGGAGTTGAAGTTCAAAACACCCGGAGGACCAAAGGTTGAGAACCACTGATCTGAAGGATCACCCCTTGTGATGGTCTCAGAGCCAGGCCCGGATTAAGGCCTTTTGGCGCCCTAGGCCAAAGGCTCTGCCTCTTCCTTCTCGCTGGCGAAGGAAAGCCCCACCCCCGGAGCCAATGCCATGCATGCGCGTCAGCAGCCCCAAGAGCGGGGCTTCCCTCTGCGGCTCCGCCCCTTCCTCTTCGCATGGTGGCTTTAGGAGGGAGGAAGGAACCGCGGGGAGGCTCCCGCGGCTCCTTCCTCCCTCCAAAAGCCACTACGCCGGCCTGAGAAGCAACCTAAGATCGCCTTTTTTCTCAGGCCGGCGTGTGCGTGGTGGGTTTAGGAGGGAGGGAGGAGCTGCAGGGAGGTTCCCCGCGGCTCCTCCCTCCTTCCTAAAGCTACCACGCCTGAGAAAAATATGGCAATTATCAGCTGCTTCTGCGCCTGCGCGTGGGGTGCCATAGACTCTCAGAGGCAGCGGAACAGCCTCTGAGAGTCTATGGCGCCCCGCGCGCAGGCACAGACACTGCCGAAGATCGACTATTTTTTGAAGTGGGGGGTCTGGATCTGCCCCCATTGCTGCGCCCTAGGCCCTGGCCTAGGGTGGCCTTATGGATAATCCGGGCCTGCTCAGAGCCACACTTGGTGATAACCAATGTCTTAGGTAGAAGATATCTCAACATGTTCTCTCAACTCACTATCTGTGTCCTTTACTTTCTTCCCAGCGGTGATTAGATTTCGGGTCCTGAAAACATGACAACCATGTTTGTGGGAAATGAGAACATCATCTCAATGGGCGAGGCCCTTATTGCATTGGTTGTGTTTTTGCTGGTCTTGAGCATCGCTAGATCGTTTTGGAAGCAAATCCCCCCTGGGCTGAAGAGACTCCCGGGACCACTTGCGTACCCTTGATTGGCAACATAGTCGAAATGGGCACCCCCCATAAGTTTCAGTCGGATGAGAAGGAAATATGGAGACGTCATGCAAGTGCACATTGGCATGAGACCAGTGCTGGTCCTGAGTGGTTTGGAGACCATCAAGCAGGCCTTGGTGAAGCAGGGGGAGGAATTCATAGCACGGCCCGACCTCTATACTTTCAACATGATTGCCGAAGGCCAGAGCTTAACTTTTGGGAGGGATACGGAGGCCGTGTGGAGAGTTCGCAAGAAACTTGTCCAGAATGCCTTGAAGTCCTTCTCCAGCGCTCCCAGCCTCACCTCGGCCTCTAGTTGCATCGTGGAGGAACATGCCTCCGAAGAAGCCAGCTATTTGGTCACCAAGTTACTACAGGTGATGAAGGAAAAGGGCCGGTTTGATCCTTACCAGTTCGTGGCAATCTCTGCGGTCAACATCATTTGCGCCGTCACTTTTGGCAAGCGCTACAGTCACGATGACGAGGAATTGCTTGGTATCATCCACATGATGGCGGAAGCAGAGAAGGTGACGGGTTTGGGCAGCCTTGCTGATTTTATCCCAGTGTTCAAATATCTGCCAAACCCGCTGATGAAGAGGTTTAAGGTCTTAATCATAAACTTCCAGGATTTCTTACAGAAGAATGTCAACAAACACTACGAATCATTCAACAAGGTAAGGGGTTGGAAACCTATAGGGCTGAAATTTCTTGTTCTGCCCCATAAAATCTCTTTTAAAATGCTGTGCCACAACATAGGACATGAACTAAAGGGCTCAAATTACCAGAAAAGACATTCCACCTAAACCGGGAATGTGGCGCAGCTGGCTAAGTGTCAGCTGCATAAGATCTCTCTGACCAGTAGGTCATGAGTTCGAGGCCTGCCCGGGTCGCGGTGGGTGCTCGACCTTTAAGTGTAGCCTGCTGTCGACCTTTGCAGCCCAAAAGACGGTTGCATCTGTCAAGTAGGAGATTAAGGTACCACATTAAATGGGGAGGAAAATTTTGACTGAATTATGAGGCCATTAAAGAACTCCAGGAACACTGAGGAATGCGGAAGGAACAACAAGGGACGCTGAGAGATGAGGAGTGCATCAGCTCCCCCTGGTGGCCAGAGCTTGCCTCTATTCGTCTATATGTTGTGTATGTAGAAAACAGCAGGAATTGTCTACTAGTATGTGTACCTGTAATCCACTCTGAGTCCCCTTCGGGGTGAGAAGCGCGGAATATAAATAAAGTAAATAAATAAAAATAATAATAAACACTAGAAAGAACTTGTAAGAGTGATTAGCAATGGCATAACTAGATATGGTGTGCCACCCAGGCCCCGATTATCCATAAGGCCACACTAGGCCACGGCCTAGGGCGCAGCCATGGAGGGTGCCAGATCCACCCCCCCCCCCAATTTTTTTAAAAGGTCAATATTCAGGCGCTTCTGCGCCTGCGCACGGAGCACCATAGGCCTCTAGGGCCTGTGACGCGGCTTCCCTCCGCCTCATCCTTGCTCGCGCCGGCCCCTCCTTCCTTCACTCAAGGAAGGAGGGGCGCCTGGTGCGAGCGAGGAAGACGCAGAGGGAAGCCGCGTCACAGGCCCTAGGGGCGGGGCTTCGCTCCGCGTCTTCCTCGCTCATGCTGGGCACCCCTCCTTCCTTGAGTGAAGGAAGGAGGGGCCGGCACGAGTGAGGAAAACGCGAAGGGAAGCCCCGCCCCTAGGGCCTCTGACGCGGCTTCCCTCCACCTCTTCCTCGCTCACGCCGGCCCCTCCTTCATTCACTCAAGGAAGGAGGGGCGCCCGGCACGAGCAAGGACGACGCAGAGGGAAGCCCCGCCCCTAGGGCCTCTGACGTGCATGCTCAGCATCGGCCCGAGGGCGTGGCTTCCAATGTGTTGCCTAGGGAGCCAAAAATAGTTAATCCGGGCCTGGAGCCACCCATGGTGTCACCCTCCTCTGGTACCCATACCATAATATTCTCGTTAAAATATTTACTTATTTGTATTGTCGAAGGTCTTCATGGCTGGAATCACTGGGTTGCTGTAAGTTTTCCAGGCTGCATGGCCATGTTCCAGAAGCATTTTCTCCTGACATTTCACCTGCATCTATGACAGGCATCCTCAGAGGTTGCGAGGTCTGTTGAAAACTGGGAAAATGGGGTTTATGTATCTGTGGAATTTTCCAGGGTGGGAGAAAGAACTTATGTCTGTTGGAGGTAGGTGAGAATGTTTCAATTGGCCACCTTGATCAGCATCTAATGACCTAGCAGTTTTCAAGGTGTGGCTTCTTACTGCCTGGGATAATCCTTTTTTGAGAGCTAATCAAGGCTTCCGAACAGCCTTCAAAGTCGATCCCATGTAAAGCATGATGTAACCAGAATGTGGACCACCGTGGCCAAGTCTGACTTCCCAAGGTATGGGTGCAACTGGCGCACAAGTTTTAATTTGGCCACCGCCAAAACCTGGGGTTCCAGGATCAATGATGAATCCATAAACTGGACAAAATCAGCAACTAGAAAACACCCCAACAGAAATGAAAAGCACACTGCTGCTATAATTGTGCAGTGTAGATGCAGCCCAAGTCTTCATTCAGGATGGTGAATTGTGCTTTTCTTTTGTACTACTGTTACCGAACAACTTAGAATAGCCTGGCCCATAGGGGGCAGAGGCCCAGAAGTACCCCTAAAGCGAGGATTTCAGCAGAACCTTTGGCAAGTTTAAAAGACCCCTTTCCCAAATAATCTCACCAAAGAGGTCCGGAAGAAGGTGCCACCGAAGTTTTTTTTAATTCTTGTCAGCTGAGGAGGATGACAACCACAATATCCTTGCCGCAAAGCAGTCATAAAATTACATTCAAAATATATGCCATATTTATAGCCATACAGAGCTGTCAAATTCAAATCTCCTGCCCTCTCTTCTCTGGCCGGCTCTATGTTGCTGGCCAATGGAGAAGGGAGTTTTGAGAAAAACAATGAGTCCTGGAGGTTCCTTGATTAGATTACTCCTTATGTAAATGAGGAATCCATGCCTTTGACCTTTCGAGTCAAAGAAAGTCTTTTGTTGTCCTGTGGGAAATGGGAACTGTCCTTAATGGCCTTTTCCTGTTGACAAAAGGCCAGATACAGGTCTTCTTGTGAGAGTTTCAGTATTTGGATGGTAAACAAAAGAAGAAGCTGTTGCCATGTACCAGTTTTCGAGGCTGATAGAGGTGGCCATTTATGAAATATAGAAATAGTTTTGCCTATTAATCAATAGCCCAAAGTAGGCAAAACTTAGAGGCTTTGGTCTATTGATTAGCAAAAACCAGTTTTGGCCCAAAGGGGAAAGACCCTTCGAAAGAGCTGGCTCCTGCTATTTTCATGCAAATGAGGCTAGTGGAGAGGTGATTAAATCACAAACCTGCAGCTGGCAAACCTCAAGGTAGCTGGCTAAAGGTAAACAGTGGCACTTTCATATTTTTAAAATTGCATACATGAGGGGAGATACATTGGGGTTTATGGGGGAAATATACCATCCTGATCATTCCTGCCTACCCACCAGAAAGATACACAGTTTATTAGATTCATAAAAGATAGCCCAAGAGAAAGGGGTCCTAGACAGAAAGGAAAAAGTATTTGGGAATGAGCAAAAGTCCATAAGAGTAATGCAAAAGGAATATAACTGGCTGTATCCATAAAGTGTGAGTCACAGAGGCATTTTCATGTGGGACCATGGGGCCATTGGAAGAGCCTTAGGTTCCCACGTGGGGAGAGTTAGGGGATTATGGGATCACTTCCAGCCTGGTGTTCTTGGGAAAACTATGAATCCCTTGGTTTTAAACTATCTTCTACAGAGCCCAAGAAAAGAGGGGGGGGGTCATCTCCGATATCACTACAGCTCCCACTATTTCTCACTACTGGCTATGCTGGGAATTTCAGCCTTATTGAAATTGAGACACATCCCTGCCCTAGGCTTCTATGACTCTTGATATCCCATCTATATCAGGTGGTATTTGAGCTTTATAGAATAGAAACCGGAAGTAACAGCTCTCTTTTTCCAGGATTGCATCCGGGATATCACCGATTCCCTGATTGCCCAAAGCCAAGACAAGAAATTCCTGGCAAAAAGCAGCATCCAGCTCCCTCAAGAGAAGATAGT
Organism: Anolis apletophallus; assembly: GCA_030556195.1. NCBI lineage: Eukaryota > Metazoa > Chordata > Lepidosauria > Squamata > Anolidae > Anolis > Anolis apletophallus. Next base: position 34,460,434 of record JARBWK010000015.1, on the reverse strand, counting down.
CAACCTCGTGAATGATCTTGTTGGAGCTAGTAAGCCTCTCTCCTTCCATTCTTGGGGAAAGGGGTACAAGAGGAGACTTAGGGGAGAAAGAACAGGTTTCTAATTTTGAGCATGAATATGGCAATCCCTCAACCCAGAGTTTGGAAAAGTGAGATTTTGGGATGACCGTTCCTCTAATGAAAAAACACAACTCAATGGAAAAGATTGACCATTCTTGATAAGGAAGGCAAGAAGAACACTGTATTCCAGATGGATAGACTCAATGAATGAATGAAGTAATGGTTGCCCTTAGCCTTCAAGGTGCTGTTGAGGTGACCCGGAGATCTCTTATCCATAGGGTCACCATAAGTTGAACTCCTAAAATCCTCCATTTTGGCTGGAGTGTTGTGGGAATTGTAGTCCCCATAGTCCCTTTTCCATATTCTGCTTTATGTTGGTCCAGACCACAGACCCATTGAGATTTGCGTAGAATACCCTTGAGGTCCTGCATTTTCTGAGCCAGTATTCTCACAGAGACAGGCATGTAGCCAGGGGCGGGGCTAAGGGGGCTTCAGCCCCCCCCCCCCGAAATTCTCAGGGTGGTCCGCGAAAAGGCCTTACTGGTACATTATTTAAACTGTTATGTTTATTCATATCATGATCTGATCACCATGCTCATTATATCCCACATTAATGGGGTTATTGGGATAACAATACAAAAGATTTGCTAGGGTAGACCCTCTTCCACCCAGTCTCAGCCCCCCCCCCCCGAACCAAACTCAGCCCCCTCCGAAACAAAATCCTGGCTACGGCCCTGCACAGAGAGTACCATAATTTCCCAGGCATGAATTTCTCAAGACTTGAGAACACATCACTTTGTGCCAGAGGAAAGCTCACAATCATCTCTAAATCATCAGTTAAACCAGTGGTTTCCAAACTTTTTTGGCCTGCCGCCCCCTTTCCAGAAAAAAAAATTAGTCCCCCCCGAAATTAATTTTTAAAAAATTTGATAGCAATTAAACAGAAAGATATATGTATTAATGCCATGGTTCTCAACCTTTCTAATGCCATGACCCCTAAATAAGGTCCTCATGTTTGTGGTGACCCCCAACCATATTTTCGTTGCTACTTCATAAATAATTTTGCGACTCCTACGAATTCCAATGCAAATATCTAATATGCAGGATGTATTTTCATTGTTACAAATTGAACATAATTAAAGCATGGTGATTAATCACAAACACAATATGTTTGGGGGAGTATGGACAACGGATGACGGGATTTGTAGTACCTTCAACCGATTCAGCTCTGGCTTCCACAAACCACTGAGACCCCCACAAATTACAGACCTGGACCAAACTTGGCACAGAGAACCCACATGACCAACAGGAAATACTGGAGAGGTTTGGGAGGAATTGGCAGTGATTTAGGGGAGATGTAGTTCACCTACATTTGGAGAGCACTATGAACCCAAACAACTATGGATTTGGATGAAACTTGGCACAAATACTCAATATGCCCAAATTTGAACACTGGTGAAGTTTTGAGAAAATAGCCCTTCTCATTTGGAAGTTGTAGTTATTGGGATTTATGGTTTACCTACGATCAAAGAGCATTTTGAATTCCACCATCAATGGAATTGAGCCAAACTTGGGACACAGAACCACCATGACCAACAGGAAATGCTGGAAGGGTTTGGATTGAATTGCCTCCGCCGGGGTAGGTTGCGCTTTCTTCCGCGGTGATGGGGAGGCTCCGACAGAGGACACGGAGGTCTTTGCACTGCAGCCTTCACACTGCACTGCATGTGGGTCAAAGCGAAGAGGGCCGGGCGACCCCTTCTAAATGGCCAATTGTTCACTGCCCCTTTAAAGGGGTTCACCGCCCCCCAAATTCCCCTGAGCCTCCCACTGCCCCCTTGGATCGCCTCACCGCCCACCAGGGGGTGGTACCGCCCACTTTGAGAATCAGTGAGTTAAACCATCAGCCTCTGGTGGCTAATCTACAATAGTTCCATTATCTGGGCGGAGGCCACTAGAGGATGCAAGAGAGAGAATGATAGTCCATTTTATGGGGGGGGGGGGAGTTGAAGGAGGAAAACCATTTTCTTCATTTTGCTGGTTATTCCTCCATGCCCACTTCCCATACCATAAATCAGTGTGGTTTCCACGACAGGGACATGGGTGGGGGGAATAACAGGAAAACAGGGGGAAATTGATTTACTTTTTCAACCCACCCACCACCCCTGCAAAATGGACCATCCCCTCTCTAGCGCACCCTAGTGGTCTCCAGATATTAATGGGCTCCAGATGGCCATGTCCAGTTTGTATGGGAAAAATATCTTTTGGGCTCAAGGGTCATCTCCCAATTAGATATAAAAAAGGAACAGGACACTCTCTCAGAGACATTCCAGGGGGCATCTGGAGGTTTTCGCAGACTGTATTCATTAGGCCTGGTTAGGTTTTTCATTTCCCTATGAATTCGTTAGAAATTCGTTTCTTAAGTACTTACGATATGTTTTTGAACAGCTGTAAGCAACCCGGAAGCGAATTACCAAATTTGACGCCAATGCCGCCATTTTTCGTAAGGAAATCACCATTTTCGGAAAGGATTTTTCCTTCCCTGGCTTTCCATTCTGCCGCCTGGGAACGGCCTCGCCTGAGAAAGGCCCGTTCACATCCAGGAGTAAGGCATGGGATTCCAAGCGGCTGGCGAGGAGGAAGCTCCCCTCCTACTCACCAGCTGGGAACTAACATGCATAAGCTTTAAGGCGCGTTGGTTCCCAGATGGCAATGAGGAACGGAGGGGATGCTCCCCCCACTCCTCCTCGCCACCTGGGAACTAACGCGGATCTACATCCCCCCAGCAGAATCCCCTCCACCTGGGAACTAACGTGTTAACAGAGATCTGCAGATCTGGGGGAGGCACCAGGCTGGTGAAGTACATGAATTTAGGGTGGCCTTGCCCTGGAGGGCTGAGACCCTACGTTCCTCTAAAGCAAGGATTCTTGATGGAAAACCTTGGTACTTGGCCTTGGAAAGTGCAAGTCCCTGCCGTGGTGGGTTCTGGCAATCCTGGTCTGCTGGCATCATGAAACCCATAGGGAGTCCACATAGCAAGCTCATGAAACACAGACTTCTCGGGGACCCAGAATCCATGATGAGGCGTTGGAACTCCCTGCTGCAGGATCAGTCAGCTGGCACTTTTGAAAAATAATACTTAAGAACAAAAAAAAGGTTATTCCCGGGGCACAAGGATCAGGGGACAGAAAAGTGAGATAGCCAAGAGTAAAAGAAAAAGGTTATTAGCTATAATAATAATAATAATAATAATAATACTTTAATATTTGTGAGTCGCCCTCCACCGGCGGTGCTCCGGGCGACTTACAACAGTTAAAACCCTAGGGTGAACAATGTACAACAGTTTAAAAACATGGAATATGAACAGGAGGGGTGGCTCAGGTAGTCCAGGGTGCCGAGCCAGTCCCGAACGCTAGGCGGAAGAGCCAGGTCTTCAAGGCTGGCCGGAACCAGATAGAGTCGGAGAGGCTCTGAGGGTGGGCGGCAGTGAGTTCCAAGTCGAAGGGGCGACGGAGAAGGCTCTCCCCGCCGAAGCTTCGCCAGTCTAGCCTCCCGCACTCCAGGGGTAGTCAGGCGGTCACCGTTGATGGAGCGTGCTGGCCTCTCGCTGCATTGGGCCGTCAGCCGGTCACTCAGATAGGAAGGCCCAATGTTGTGCCGGGCTTTAAAGGTGAGCACCAGGAGTTTGTAAAGGGCTCTGAACTCTAGGGGCAGCCAGTGAAGTTCTTTAAGAATGGGGGAAATGTGATCCCTCACTGATGACCCAGTAATGAGTCTGGCTGCGGCGTTATGGATACGTTTCAGCCTCTTAGTTGTTGTCTGGGGAGGCCCACATATAGGGCGTTGCAGTAGTCGAGGCGTGAGACGACAGTGGCATGGACCACTGTTCTCAAGGCCTCTGGTGGAAGGTAGGGGAGCCAGCCGACGGGCCCACGGAGATGGAAAAAGGCGCCCTTAGCTGCAGCCTGGATCTGGGCCTCCATCGTGAGATTTTCGTCTAGGATCACTCCCAGGCTTTTCACCGCCGGGGCTGGAGCCAGGACTCGCCCTCGAAGAGTGGAAGTGGTGGGCGGTCGGGACGACCCGCCAGAGGATCTCCGTTTTAGCCGGGTTGATCTTGAGTCTATATGCCCTGAGCCAGCTCGTCACCGCCCTCAATCCTAGGCTGAAACTGTCCGGTACTGATGATGACCCTGGGTCAAGCTTCAAGAGCAGCTGCGTGTCGTCTGCGTATTGGTAGCAGGAGAACCCATGGCTCCTAGCAATATTAGCCAGGGGCTGGATGTAGATATTAAAGAGGGTGGGAGATAGAATGGCACCCTGAGGGACTCCACACTCCAATTCGTGTTTCAAAGAGACTTGACCCTGCCACTCGACCCGCTGCGAGCGGCCTCGCAGGAACGATTCCAGCCAGGCCAGAGCTCTGTCTTGGATCCCGGAGGCCGCCAGGCGATGGAGAAGCAGGTCGTGGTCGACGGTATCAAAGGCCGCCGTAAGGTCCAAGAGGACTAGGATTGCCGAGCCTCCCGATCCAGTTGTCGACGGATGTCATCAGTGATTGCCACGAACGGACTCCACTCCGTGGCCCGCGGAAGCCCGACTGGGACGGGTCCAAGCCCCCGGATTGATCCAAGAAGACCCGAATTTGGCTTTCTACTGCTCGTTCAAGGAGCTTGCCCAGGAAGGGTAAGTTGGCAACCGGGCGGTAGTTAGCAGGAACCTCGGGGTCAAGCGATGTCTTTTTCAAGAGGGGGGTGACTCTCGCCTCTTTCAGGGAGTCCGGAAAGGCACTTGTTTCAAGAGAGAGATTCACCAGGTCCCTCAGAGCACCGGACAAGATGTCAGTATTGGACTTGATTAGATGTGATGGGCAGGGATCCGTTGGGCAGGTCGTCGCTCTCTCCCCGGTCACCAGCTTTCTCACCTCCTCCGTGGTTAGGGGCTGAACTCTGAGAGACGCTGTCCGGTTGCCCGGATGGGGAGCTGGGACCTCAGGCCGTCTTCCTCGGGGATCGATGGTAAGTCCTTCCGAAGGGCCGCGATTTTTCCAATGAAGTGTCTTTGGAAGTCGTCAGCTGTTAACGCCGAGTTGTTAGGTTCCCTTTGTGGGGGCGAGGAGACTCGGACAACTTTGAAAATCTGCGCCGAGTGGGAGCCCGCAGCAGAAATCTGGGCTGCGTTATGGGATCTCTTCGCCTTTTTGATCTCGAGTTCATATAGCCTGTGCTGGGCTCTATAGGCGGCTCTGGTTTCCACGCTCGGCTTTCGTCCGCCAGGAACACTCGAGGTGCTTCCTCCGATGTTTTATCTGCTCAGGTGTGTTGTAAACCATGGAGAGCAGGTTTTCCTAGAGGCGAAGGGGCGCCTTGGGGCGATCTGATCAATGGCCTTAGAGAGCACACTATCCCATCTGGCGACCAGATCTGACAGAGATCCTCCGGGGGGACTTCCAAGGGTTCCAGCGCCGCTGCAAAAGCCTTTGGGGTCATCGCGCTCTTTTGGCGGGCTAGGATAGGCCTAGGCTCTGGTGGTGTTGCGAGGGGATGTTGACCTCTACCCTCACGGTCAGGTGGTCCGACCAAGGCACTGCTCTGGTATCACGGTGTTGTATTGCGAGACCCTGACTGAAAATCAAATCCAGTGCATGGCCAGCTTGGTGGGTGGGACCAGTGGCTGTCCTGGAGAGGTCGAGGCGTCCATATGCATAAGGAATTCTCGTGCAGCGGGTGAAAGGGGACTGTGTCCGGGTGGATGTTGAAGTCGCCCAGTATAAGAAGCCGGGGAAACTTCAAGGCCCAGTCCACGATCAGATCCTGTAAGGCAGAAGTGGCATCTTTGTGGGCCCCGGGGGCCCGGTAGACGACCAGGAGCCCCGTCTTTACTTCCTCTCCAAGGGTTGCCCCCAGGCATTCAATGCCGGTCAGCTCCGGTGTTTGGAGAACAGAAATGGTAACCGCGTCCTTCACAACCAGTCCTACTCCACCACCTCGACCTGTAGGTCTTGGGCGGTGGAAGGCTCGAAAGCCTGGGGGGGCTATTTCCTGGAGGAGGACACAGTCACCGTCCTGAGTCCACGTCTCTGTGATGCAGATAGCATCCGCGTTCTGTTCTACAATAAAGTCCCGCAGGGTGGCCCGCTTGTTGCAGATCGACCTCGCGTTGAGAAGTAGCAGTGAGGACCCGGGTGAAATAGGTGTTTGCTGGCGGGCATGGCAGGTGATGGGACGGAGCCAGGATGAAGGGGATTTACGGCTCTGATTGGAGGAGGGTGGGTTGGTGTTCCTTGCCCTCCTCTGCCCGCTGATTACTGGGATGGGGCAGGTGGGAGCGCCTTGGTACTGATGGTTGTAGCCGGGGCGCTGAGTTTGCGGCACGTCCCCCGAAAAGGGGACGTTAGGGAGGCCTGATTTTGATTGCAGGCTTGTGGAGGCGAGTAGGACGGTGGTTGTGTCGCGGAAGGGCCGGCGGGAGCTCTGAACCTTCGAGCCCAGAAGGTTCTGGTCCTGAAGGGACCGGGATTGTCAGCTGGGGGTGCCCTGGAGTTGTTATGACCCCTCTGGGTGGCGATGTTGAGTTTGCACTGCTTGGATGGATCTGAGCATGGTGCTTTGGGTCTTTCTTGCGGGGCCCTACTCGCCGCGGGGGCCTGTGGGTCGGGTCTGTAGGTTGTGGCGGGTCGACGCTCAGTGCCTAATCTAGAGGCCGCTCGCTTCCGCCCGGCGCCTCAGGGCCTTCCTTGCCCCCTTTTGCCCGCCTGGTCCCTCCGTTGTTATTAATATCACAGTCATCCTCTAATTCTTGAGGGGATGCGCGACTGTGGGCGGTATCACGGATATGACCTTTAGAGTGTCTCCGTCTCAGTTTGCGTCTGCGCCTCCCCTTGCTCCGTTTGCAGGTGGAAGAGGGGCCGGTGGCTGGGGTGTCAGGCCCTCCTTGGGGGGACTTAGACGGGTGCAGGAAGTCTCAGTTGCCGATGGGTCAAAGGGGACAGTGGGGACAGTGGGTGCAGGGGCCTTCTGCTCCTCTATGTCTTTAGGTGGGCTCACCTGCCCCACCCGGGTGGGAATCGGTGATCTCATTCGTCCATTGATTCGGGCTACTTCCCTCATATCTGGGCTGCCACTCTGTCTGCAGCGCTGGCTCCGCCCATCGCTCCTTCCAGTGTGGCTGGAAGCCGCCTCCACACAGCTGATGGGAAAGGAGGGGCGGCGACGGGCGGAGCTGCGAGTGCCGGCTCGGCGTCTTGGGGGCCGGCGCCATCTTAGATTGACCAGCCCAAACCCCCAGGTGGCGGGGGAAAAACGGGTGGCCCTGCGGCGGGGCCGCTCACCTGGAGCCTTTGCCAGAATGGCCGTGATGTTGGGAGGCTCCTCCGACTCCTCCGGCTCCGGCTGCTCGGGGCGGGCCCCCGGCCGGCCGCGGCGCCTGGGGAGAGGGGCTCTGGCCGCGTCCTCGGCAACTTCCACGGCGATCCCGGGCGGCACCGATGTCTCTTGGGGGCCCAGGGGCAGCTCGGCAGCTGCGCTGGTCTCCCAGACCGCCGCCGCCGCCCGGTGTTTTTCCCCCTGGGCTGCTGTTGCTCCAAGCCGCCCCGGGACCACAGGCAACTACCACGGCCCAGGGACGCCAACGGGCAGGCCTCACCCAAGATGCAGTTCCTCGGCGGGTGAGCTTCTGCTGGCTTCATGGGTAGGTTGACGGGGGCGGGAGAGGGGGGGGACCTGGAAGGCCGCCATCATCCTCCCCCAGTATGGCGAACTGGGTAGCCGCCAGTCGAAATTGAGCCTGGAGGGCCTGAAGGCCTGGGGGATGGAGGCCTGCTTTGCTAGGCACCCCAATAGTCCAGCGTCTCCTTTCGCTGGGGGGACCTTCCACGACCCTTCCAGGTCGGAGGTCTGAACCCCGGGTGCTGACAGGGGTGTGAGCCCTGTGAGATTAGTGGTCTGGCGAGGTAAAGACGACGCTTTGCGGGGGTGCGGTGGGAGCTCGCTCTCCCAGCGACTGAACGCTTCCGCCATCTTCTTTTGTTGTGGCAGGCAGGGATGGCAGCAATGGAGCAGCTGGAAGCAGAAGCTTTTAAAGGCTCCCGCTGTGTTTGCTCCTTCTCTCACCGGTGGGGAGGTGAGATAATGTTAGGAAAGAGGAAAGGATAGACTGAGGCTGCTGCTGTGATCACGCTACCCAGCCATGCTGGTCCAATGGGGGCATCCAGGAACTGTGGAACTCCCTGCTGCAGGCCAATCCAACTTAGCAGGAGGTCCTCTGGGGTGGGCTCGACTTCAAAGCTGATGCGGGATGGATGAAAACGGCTTGCAAAGTGGGTAAAGACACCTCTTCCCCCACCTCCTTCTCGCTTCCAAGTGGGATAACATCCCTCCCCAGCAGATCTGGGGGAAACCCGAGTTCCCCCAGATCTGCTGGTGAGGGATGTTATTCCATGTCCAATCTGGGTATAAACATCCAGATTGGATGTGGAATAACATCCCTACCCAGCAGATCTGGGGGAAACTTGGATTTCCCTCAGATCTGCTGGGGAGGGATGTTATCCCGCGTCCAATCTGTGCGTAAACACCCAGATTGGATGCAGAATAACTCGGGTTTTCCCCAGATCTGCTGGGGAGGGATGTTATCCCACTTGGAATCGAGAAGGAGGTGGGGGAAGAGGCGTCTTTACCCACTTTGCAAGCCGCTTTCATCCATCCCGCATCATCCTGATGTGGAATGTATGAAAGCGGCTTGCAAGGTGGGTTAAATGTGTGTCTGCCATTAAGAAAGGACTTCCGAAACTTACGAAATTTCGTTAATTTTGAAGTCTTTTCAAAGAAAATTTCAGAAATCAGTCCAAAATCGAATCACCAGCGCCCCCTACAGCTGAAGCGATTTTTGAACCAATATTTTTTTGGCTCAACCAGCCCTAGTATTCCTCCCAGTAGTGACTCCATTCTTATCCCCATTCTAGCCCAATATTGTCTGCTTTGATTGGCAGCCTCTCTTCTGGAGTCTTGAGACTGAAGGCTGTCCATTTCTTTCTTACGTGAACCTGGACAATATCAAGCAGAGATGTCTACATCTATACCTACATTCACATGTCAATGTGTCTTTTCCCACAGGTTTCGACACAGTGGCAGCAGCCCTGACTTGGAGCCTCATGTATCTAGTACGTTTCCCGAAAATTCAGAAGAAGATTCATAAAGAACTAGGTAAGAGCCACGTTGGGCAGAATCTTGTTTGGGACACACCAAAGGTATTTCTAAGAGGAATTCATACTGTTCCTGTTTGTAAGAGGCTGTTGTTACGTATTATGGAGGGAAGCCAATAAAGGGACCAATGGGCATCAAGACCAATGTACCAGGGAGTGCCAATGTACATGGGTCGTGTGTCCCACTCTTTAAGAAATTCAGAAGCCCAAACACAATAATATATAGTCTGAGGTCAAGGAGCCATAAAACAGAACAGAGTCCAAGCAGACAAATAAGAGAGCAGATCGAGGGTCATATACACCAGTCTTTCTCAACCAGTGTGCCATGGCACACTAGTGTGCCGTGATGGACCTCCTGCTGTGCCGCGAGAAAAGCTCTTTGCCCCCCTTCTTCCCCCCTCCTCCCAAACTCCTGCTGCTTGAGGGAGGAGGAAGGGTCGGGCAGTGGCGAAGAAATAGAAGAAGGGATGCCACCTCCTTCGGCCATTTCCCCAGCCAGCCTCCAATCTGCCATGACTCCCACCATGACTCTCGCCCCTCGCTCGCTGAAGCCGCGTGGAGGAGCCCCGCCCACTGAAGCCCATCCACCGCTCATGCTCCTCCTCTGTAGGAGAGCTGAAGCTGGGGGAGGGGGCGGGGTATGGCGCGGCCTGTAGAAGAGCTGAAGCTGGGGGAGGGGGCGGGGCATGCCACAGCCTGGCTCTGCCCCCTCCCCCGGCTTTGGCACTCCCAGCAGCTGCTCCAGCCTTGAGGAGACAGTGCCAAGCCAGCATTGTGCTGGCTCTGGCACCGCTGGCTTGGCACTTCCCCCTCAAGGCTGGAGCAGCTGCTGGGAGAGGTAAAGCCAGGGGTAGGGGGCAGGGCATGGCACAGCCTGGCTCCGCCCCCTCCCCGGCTTCGGCACTCCCAGCAGCTGCTCCCAACAGGCCACCAACCCCCAGCCGTTCTTTACTGTGTTAGAGTGTCATTTTGTGTCATTTTGGTTGGTGGTGTGCCCCCGGATTTTTTTAATGTTAAAAGTGTGCCGCGGCTCAAAAAAGGTTGGGAAACACTGATATACACAATATATGCACAATTCACTAACAGGGTTTTAGCCCAACTGTTGCATTTCTTTTTGTTGTTTATTCGTTCAGTCGCTTCCAACTCTTCATGACCTCCTGGACCAGGCCACACCAGAGGTCCCTGTCGGCCATGGTCACCCTCAGCTCCTTCAAGGTCAAACCAGTCACTTCAAGGATAACATCCATCCATCTTGCCCTTAGAACCCTAAATGGTTCTGGCCCAGCTTACCTGTCCGAACGTATCTCCCTCTATGAACCCCCAAGGACCCTAAGATTGTCTGGAGTGGCCCTGCTCTCAGTCCCACCGCCATCACAGTCGCACTTGGTAGGAAGGAGAGACAGGGCCTTCTCAGTGGTGGCCCCTCGACTGTGGAACTCCCTAATGAGATCAGATCTGCCCCCTCCCTCATGACCTTCCAGAAGAAGCCCAAAGCCTGGTTATGGGATCAAGGGTTTGCAGAACAGATGGTTTTAATGGACTTTTTAACTGACAGCAACTGATTGATTTGGAAGACGACGTGAAACGGCAAACTGTTTCAATGTATCTATGATTGTTTTTAATGTAGGTTAATTGTATATTATGCTTGCTTTATTGTTTGGCACCGAATGGTGCCTGTTGGTAGCTGTCCTGAGTCCCTCTTCGGAGGTGAGAAGGACGAGATAAAAATGCTTCTAATAAATAAATAAATGAACCGCCCTGAGTCCCCATTGAGGAAATGGTGGCGGGTTATAAATAAATATTATTATTATTATTGTGAAAAAAACTCATATTTTAGGTAAATGTCCCTTACTCTTATCTCAAAAAGTGGCAATCCTGTTCCATGGTCAGTTATTACTGTTGCTACTTGGTCATTACACAGATTCCTCAGGAGATAGTCAAGGTGGCTTGGGATCCCCATAACACCAAGAACTGGCCACAATTTATTATGATCCACACAGTCAAAGGCTTTAGAATTAGTCAATAAAACACAAATAGTTGTTTTTCTGACACTCCCTACGTTCTTCCATTATCTAGCGCAGTGTTTCCCAACCAGTGTGCCATGGCACACTAGTGTGCCGTGAGCGATCATCAGGTGTGCCGTGGGAAATTGGCACTCTTCCCCCTCTTAGCAGCTCTTTCTCCCTCTTTCCCTCCCCAAAGATCCTCCCCGAGGCAAAGGAAGGGCTGCGCCGAATGCCAGAGCCAGGCCCACCTTGAGGAAGCCTTCAGGAGCCTCGACTCAGCATGGCTCCAGCTCCCGCTCAGGGCTGCTTCAGCCTCCCGATATGTTTCATAGATCTGTGTGACCTCTTTCGCTGCCTCCCTCCTCCCTACGCAAAAGCAGAGCACTGAGCGGAAGTGATTGACTCGGCGTTTTCGCATTGGCTTGGATTTCTCGCAAGAACAAAGCCTGAAGCTCCACGTCGGTGAATTGGTCAGTGAGCGAACCTGGGAGCATCGGGAGGCTGAAGCATTCACAGGTTTCCAAGAAACAAATTGAGCCTCTCCGCTTGGAAATGTTTTTGTTTTTTTACTATTTTACTGGATTTTTTGAGAGTCCCCCCCCCCCCCTTAAAGGAACTGTTTATAACAGCTTCATGACATCCATAGTTAACTGGAAGCAAGTTTCACTCAGGATGAAATTTCACAAGGGTCTGGAGAACAAGCCCTATGAGGAGTGGCTTGAAGAGCTGGGCATGAAGAGAAGGCTGAGAGAAGACATGATAGCCATGTATAAGTATATGTTGTATTCATCGAAACAAGCCCAGGTTTCACACTGTGTGTATAAATACATTTAAAAACATATGAACTATGTGTATTACTGTGTTAGAGTGTCATTTTGGTTGGTGGTGTGCCCCAGGATTTTGTAAATGTAAAAAAATGTGCCGCGGCTCAAAAAAGGTTGAAAAACACTGATCTAGCGAATGTTGGAAATTGGGTCTCTCATTCCTCTGCCTTTTCTAAGTACACATACATTTAACTATTCCAGATTATCATTTTAATAAGATGAATGCCAACCATCTCATCTTTCTGCCCTGCAGACCAGACCATTGGCAAAGAGAGGATCCCCAGGTTGTCAGACCGGGTCTTGTTGCCATATACTGAAGCCTTCACCTTGGAGGTGTTCCGACATTCCTCCTATGTGCCTTTCACCATCCCCCACTGGTGAGTTTTCTTATCCCAGGTTTGAACTTTACAGCACCATCACACTAGAGCAGTGGCTCCCAAGCTTTTTTGGCCTACCGCCCCCTTTCCAGAATTTTTTTTACTCACCACCCCCCTAGAAATTAATTTTTTAAACATTTAATAGGAATTAAATAGAAAGATATATGTATTAATGCAGTGGTTCTGAACCTTTCTAATGCCGTGAGCCCTAAATAAGGTTCCTCATGTTGTGGTGACCCCCAACCACATTTTCGTTGCTACTTCATCAATAATTTTGCTACTCCTACGCATTCTAATGCAAATATCTTATACAGGATGTATTTTCATTGTTAAAAATTGAACATAATTAAAGCATAGTGATTAATCACAAAAACAATATGTTTGGGGGAGTATGGACAACGGATGATGGGATTTGCAGTCCCTTCAACCGATTCAGCTCTGACTTCCACAGACCACTGAGACCCCCACAAATTACAGAACTGGACCAAACTTAGCACAGAAAACCCCCATGACCAACAGAAAATTCTGGAGGGTTTCGGGAGGAATTGGCAGTGATTTAGGGGAGATGTAGTTCACCTACATTTGGAGAGCACTATGAACCCAAACAACTATGGATTTGGATGAAATTTGGCATAAATACTCAATATGCCCAAATTTGAACATTGGTGGAGTTTTGAGAAAAAAAGCCCATCTCATTTGAGTGTTGTAGTTGCTGGGATTTATAGTTCACCTACAATCAAAGAGCATTTTGAACTCCACCAACAATGGAATTGAGCCAAACTTGGCACACAGAACCCCCAATTGTTCACCACCCCCTTAAAGGGGTTCACCGCCCCCCAAATTCCCCTGAGCCTCCCACCGCCCCCTTGGATCACCTCACCGACCACTAGGGGTTGGTTCCGCCCACTTTGAGAATCAGTGCACTAGAGTCAGGGGCGGTCTAAGGTAATTTTATATGGTAAGCTAACATTATTTTGGCGCCCCCCATGTAAAACAAATATACAATTATAATATCACAATACCATTAGTAGTATTATATTGTATCAATGTATATACAATATATTGTAGTACATACTTACTCATACTATGTTATATCATAATTATATTATACTACATTACAATATAATTATATTATAATATATTGTCCTTATAATATAATATAACATTCTATTATTATTATAATAATAAAATAATAAATAAAATTATTTATTTAAATAAAATTATCCTCTACTAAATATTTTCATTACTCCTATAAAACTCAAATAACTCAAAACAAAGTAAAATAAAATATTATATATTACTATTTGCCTGTGCAGTTGCGCCTGTCTCTCCTTGATGCTCCTGGCAGGAGCGTGCATGGGGAGGTGGGCGGGTGTGAAAAGGTTCACACGTGATTGGGCCTGGTGAGGGAGTTCGCCTCAGCGCACGGCGGCTACTTCCGGTGGCAGCTGTCAGGAGGCAATATGTTGCCAATACCCCTTTGGCTCCACCCCCTCTCCCTTTGTCTCCGCCCCCTGCCTGCCCAATTGGGTCATCGTATTCGGCGGCAGTGCGGAGACAAAGGGAGAGGGGAAGCACTCCCTGCCTGCCCGATAGAGAGTGCTTTGCTTACAGTCTTCTGCGCGCAGGAGCAACTGCGCATGCGCGGAGGTTTTCAGGACCGCCCCTGACTAGAGTATGGATCCACTTTAAATCCAGTTTCTGCCTCCTGCAGAATTCTGGGCTTTGGAGTTCAGTGAGTCAAAGGACCAATCTGACTGAGCAGTTTAAATGCCCCTCCCCAAACTCTAAGCCCCAGAATTCTGCAGGAGGCAGAACCTGGATTTAACGTTTCCCAACCTTCCTAATGCCACGATCCCTTCATACAGTTCCTCATGTTGTAGAGACCCCCGACCATAACCTTATTTTCACTGCTATTTATTTATTTAAATATTTCTCTTCGCTCCAGCACAACTAAGGACACCTCCCTGAACGGCTTCTACATCCCAAAGGATCTCTGTGTCTTTGTCAACCAGTGGCAAGTCAACCATGACGAGTAAGTGAAGGGCAAGCAGACAACCATCTCTATTTACCTTTGTACAATGGAGCTCTCATTCTTACAGTCAGCAAGTTAAGTCATTGTTGATGTCCTCTTTCTGTTTCAGGACACTTTGGGAGGATCCGTCCACCTTCAACCCCGACCGTTTCCTTTGTGCCGATGGGACCGAAATCAACAGAGCAGAGAGCGAGAAGGTGATGCTCTTTGGAATGGGGAAGAGGAGGTGCATTGGAGAAAACCTTGCCCGTTGGGAGGTTTTCCTCTTCCTGACTACTTTACTCCAGCGGTTGGAGTTCACTGTGCCTGATGGAGAACGTGTAAATATGACGCCTGAGTACGGACTCGTAATGAAGCCTAAAAAGTGTGAGAACCTCCAGGCCAGGGAGCGGTTTCCAAGGAAGAGCTCAGACTGATTCCTTATAGACCAGTGTTTCTCAATCTTCCTAATGCCACGACCCCTTAATACAGTCCCTCATGTTGTAGTGACCTCAACCATAAAATTATTTTCATTGCTACTTCATAACTATAATTTTGCTACTGTTATGAATCATAATGTAAATATCTGATAGGCAGGATGTATTTTCATTCACTGGACCAAATTTGGCACAAATACCCGATACGCCAAAATTTGAGTACTAGTAGGGTTGGGGGAGGGGATTGATTTTGTCATTTGGGAGTTGTAGTTGCTAGGATGTATAGTTCACCTACAATCAAAGATAGAATTGGACCAAACTTCCTGCACATAACCCCCATGTCTTGAAGGGTCTCGCTCCAGCCTCTCACTCTCTCCCTCGCCCCACATTCACCCAAAGCTTGGGAAGTCAGACTTGGCCACGGTGGTCCACACTCTCATTACATCTCAAATAGACTACTGCAATGTACTCTATGTGGAGTTGCCTTTGAAGACTGTTCGAAACCTCCAAATGGTCTAACGGGCGGAGTGATGTACAGCTCCACTGGCTGCCAGTCTGCTACCAACCACAATTCAAAGTGCTGGCTGTAGCCTATAAATTCCTAAACCAGTGGTTCCCAACTTTTTTTGACCAGGGACCACTTTCCTACATTAGTACCAAAAGGGTTACAAATCGGTTTTTGGTCAACTTTAGATTTAGTTTGGGGTGCTGATTCAGAAAATTGTATTGGATAGACCACATCAGCTCTAGTTTCTGATACAGAACATATGGCATTGTCAGCGACAGGGAAGGAGTGGCAAATGGCATGAAAGGAGCGGAAATAAAATAAATAAAGAGGAAGAAGTCTTGCGGACCAGATATTTATCCTCACGGTCCATTGGTGGTCCACGGGACACAGATTAAGAACCACTGCCCTAAACGGTTCTGGCCCAGCTGAACTATCCAAACGCATCTTCCGCTATGAACCATCTCAGAGATAAAGACCGTCTGGGGAGGTCTGCTCTTAGTCCCAACTCCTTTGCAAGTGTGACTGGTGGGAACGAGAGACGGGCTTCTCAGTGGTGGCCCATTGGCTGTGGAACTACCTCTCTAGTGATGTTAGATCAGTCCTCTCCCTCCTGACCTTCAGAGAGTGAAAACATAGCCTTCGGTGACGAACCATAGTGCAATAGATGGACTGGAATTATGTGCAATGACTACTGGAATGACCTGGATCAGGGGTGCTCACACTTTTTGAGCATGCGAGCTACTCCTAAAGCAACCAAGTGCAAAAGATCTACCTGACCCCGCCGCCGTGCGCTCCCGCTGCCATGCGCTCTTGCCACCGTGCGTGCTCCTGCTGCTGTTTTCCACCCACGCAGCGCTTCTTCCGCCTGCAGGGCATTGCAGGAAGGAGAAAGCACGAGGCGGGCTATCCAGAGGGAGCGCTCCGCCCTGCCTGTCTCGCCGGCAACGGAGGCTGCACAGCTGCTTCTGGACGAGAGAGAGGCAGGGCACTCCCTCCAGAGGCCCCGCCTTGTGCTTCCTTCTTCCTGCAATGCCCCGCAGGCGAAAGAAGCACAGCAAGAGCGGAAGCCAGCAGCAGGAGCGCACGTACGCGCAGGGTGCACGCGCGCATGGCAGGAGCGCCCCATCCAGCTGGTGAGGCCCGAAGATCACCTGGAAGAAGGCCGAAGATCTACTAGTAGCTCCTGAGCTACCTAATGAGCACCCCTGACCTGGATTATAATTGTGGATAGTGTGGTTTTATAGTGATTTTAATGTTTTTAAAATGCTGTAATGTATTCCGATTTTGATTTTAATTGAATGTAACTTTATTTTAATTGTATATTGTTGTTCAGGCATCAAATTGTGGCCTATTTGTAAGCCGTTGGGGTTGAGAAAGGCGGGATATAAATATAGTAGGACACTGAAAAGTTCAGAGAAGAAGGAACATCAAAGGAAAATGGCATACAATGTTTTGGAAAAGGCATATATTAACCAAGTGGGGGTCTTGCACTGAAGACAGAGACCAATCAGACCTATCAAAGAGGATCCGTTTTTAACCCTGGCGAGAGGAAAGCACCAAAAGAAAAATTTCCTAATTCTCCCAAATAAATCTGACTAAAGTTGAAGAAAATGCCACTGAGTTGTTTTATTTACGACATAATTCACAGGACAAAACGTACAGTTTATATAGAAAAAACAGAGCTGTCAAATTCATATTTCCTGCTCCCGCCCCCCTCGCCAGCTTCGTGCTGATTGGATGATGTCGTCAGCTGGCAGGGAGGCGCGGCTGGCTTGGCTGCACCTCAGCCAATCAGAGAGCCAGCACCGCTTCGGTCTCTTGGCCAATGGGGAGCGAGTAGGCGGTCCGGGCGGGAAACAATGAACCGGGGGGAAAGATGAGTGGATTAAAATTAATGATGTTTGTACAATTGCCAGCAATAGCTTTTCTTAGCTCTCAAGCTGCGGTTATTTTTCGGAGTGTCTGAAATATATATCTTCATCTGATGCAAACGCCAAACCCTTGTAATCCTTGGTCCTGGATATGGATCTAGTGATGGTATCTGACTTTGGTATCAGCCAGAGGGATAGAAACAAAGTAAGAAGCTGTGGTGACATCCAAATTCTCCACAGTTGGGATGTCACCCTTTGTGTGAGAGGATTAAATCGTCCAAGGGCATATCCTTCCATTGGGCTAACCTTGGGTTACTCTGAGGTCTGAAGGGACATGCTCATTGTTATTGTTCATGCAAGAGTTTCTGTTGAGTCCTTTTTGTTAAGGGATTTGTTGGTTCAGAAAATGAGAGATTCCCTGAAGCCTTGGCATGTTAAGTTCACGAAGAGGTGACATTTCATATTTTATGTTTCATATAAGGATATGGAGAAGGGGAAAAGGCATACAAGGGGTCATGGGGATATACTCATATTGGAGGGGAAAGAAAATCATATCAGCCTTTCCCACCCACCAGAGTCCATTGAAAGTCCATAAATCATAGCAAGAGTCCATGAGGATCGAAGAGAAAAAGTTTCCAAAAGTTAAAAAAAATCCAAATGTGGGCAAAAAAAGTTCAATAAAGTCCAAAGAGTTCATGAGTTTAATGGGAATTGGTTCTGTAGGTCCATTTGGTGCACACTGGGATCATTGCAAGTGCTGAGAGCCAGGGTTCATCCACCTGGGAGAAGAAAACTATAACTCCCATCTCGTCAAGGGGCCAGGATGGCTTGTCTGCTCCCTGGGCTCCCAAGGGGTGACCGCAGCAGGTTCCCCAGGATACAGGCTTCTGGACATCAACGAGATGGCGGCAGAAACAATGTTGTAGCAGGGAGTCATGGATGACAATTAGCTTGTCTCCTCATGAAGTTTTTGGGGGTGAAAAAAGGTTATTCCTGGGGTGCAGGGGCCCAGAATGCAAAAGCAAGATAGCAGTTAGTTTTAGAATTAGTCTAGGAGAAAAATGGCACCAATTTTAACGTGATCCATTGACCCACGGATACAGGGACCCCATGGGTCTCCATATCCACAGTTCAGGGGACCGCAGTTTCGGCCTCCCTGGGATGCTGCGAGGGCACCCCGGGTGAGCCGGCAGTGATCCGTGGCTCAGGAAAGGAAAGGTTCATGCTAGAGAATGTTAGAGGCAGTAAATGGACACAATGTATCACTATGGAGAAGAAAAAATTACAATTTGATGATACTTTATTGGGGGATTTGCTACAATGTCAGGGTGAGGGGAGGAAAGCAAGGCAAAGCAAGGCAAAAGAAGGTTTTTAGTTGAAGCTGCTTCTGTGGCCACATTCCCAGCGATGCTGCCCAATTGGACGTTCAGGAACTGCGGAACTCCCTGCTGCAGGTCAGATCAGCTTGCAAGCAGGGGCCTGTCTGTTGTCTTCTATCAGTGAAATTCCTTCCCCTTAGTACTGGCATGGGCAAACTTTGGTCCTCGCCAAAGTTTGCCCTTTCCTGCCTTAGTAGGTTGTATCTGTTCCATTTTACAAAATACTGAGTTTACTGAGATACAGGAGAAAGTGTAAGATGGTGGTCTGTTAACATATAAGTAATGCTTTTAATCTAATACACAAAGTTTTGCGTGAGGTTCATGGTATTGGATAAAGCTTAGAACGGTTATCTTTTTGGTCTACAACTCCCAGAATATTTTGGGCTGCGTAGCTATGATCGCAGTTGACTTTTCCAAACTCTGGTTGTTTTTGTTGCAACATATTGGCACAGGGACTCCCTTTCATGTACCAGTTTCACTATTATGGGATATACCCAATGATTTGCAAGTAATTATACCAAAAATCTGGAGAAAAATATTACTTGTAACTGACAGGAAAATGCTGCATATGTAGGACTGAATTCTTCTTCCCTTAGCATTGTTATCTATTTATGTTTACACACATAATAAAAGTGAAAAATGTGTATGTGTGTATGTGGCTAGGGTGTCCACTTGTTGAGAAACACTGCTGTAAATCATAAAAGACTTGAAGGCACACAAGTCTTTGGAACTGGGCTGCTCTGGAGTTTTAGTCTGCAACATTCCCCGGCTTCCTTAGACCAGAATTACCTGTATGTTATGTTAAAGTCCCTGCATATCACATAGATCAGTGATTTTCAACCTTTTTTGAGCCACGGCACATTTTTTACATTTACAAAATCCTGGGGCACACCACCAACCAAAATGACACAAAATTACACTGTCATTTTACTAACTGTCACCCTCCCCCCTCGTGACGTCGCTGCTTCTGCCAAATCCCTCTCCTGCCCCCTCCCCCTGGGAGGCCCACACGCAGGAAGTCCGTCACCGTACCACGGGGGAGGGCTGCGCTGAGTGGCCGAAGCGCACGCGGGATCAGCTGAGCAGGACAAATAGGAATTGAGCACACAGGGTGGCTCCGAGCCTCGGAACAAACTGTGGCGGAGGCTTGCGGCTGTCGCCACTCCCAGCTCTCCTTCCTGAATGGGTTCAGCCCCCCCAGGAGTGCCTCCCCCCCCCGCATCCCTTTGGCTTTCCTGATGTCGCCTTGGGGACAGATCGGGAAGGAACCAAGCTGGGCTCTGGAGCTGCGCCTCTGCTTTGCTCTGCTCTGCAGCGAACCCGGAGCCAAGCCAGGAGAGGCCAGGAGATGAGGGGTTGCTCCCCTTCGCTGGCGCGGAGGGGCTAGAGGGCAGAAAGCCTCGCTTTGAGCCTCCAGGAGCGGGGTCGGACAGGGGCAGCTCCCGCGGATTCCTCCTCCCTCTCCTCCTCCTTGCTGCCGGAGGGGAGGAGGGCAGAAGAGCGCCCAGGAGCCAGGAAGCAGGAGGAGCCGCAGCATGGCCAGGTAGCCCTTGGCGCATAGAGGGAGGGAAGGAAGGAAGGAAGGGAAGGAGAGAGAGAGGAGGGAGGGAGGAAAGTTCTGGACACCGAGGGCTCTCCCTGACTGCAGCCAGGCTGGCTGGCATTTCTGCTTCAGCCAGGAAAGCTTCATTTCCGCTGCCTGAAGTTTCCTGCTAGGCTCTCTCTCTCTCTCTCTCTCTCTCTCTCTCTCCACTGTAATTTCCCATGGCACACCTGATGATCTCTCACGGCACACTAGTGTTCCGCGGCACACTGGTTGAAAATCACTGATATAGATATCCATAGATATCTGTGGTCTACTTCCCCTGAAGAAAAGAAGCCAAGAGGAGACATGATAGCCATGTATAAATATGTGAGAGGAAGTCATGGGAAGGAGGGAGCAAGCTTGTTCTCTCCTGCCCTGGAGACTAAGACGCAATGAAGCAATGGCTTCAAACTACAAGAAAGGAGATGTCATCTGAACATTAGGAAGAACTTCCTGACGGTGAGACCTGTTCAGCAGTGGAACTCTCTGCCCCAGAGTGTGGTGGTGGCTCCTTCTTTGGAGGCTTTTAAACAGAAGCTGGACAGCCATCTGTCGGAGGTGCTTTGAATGTGATTTTCCTGCTTCTTGGCAGAATGGGGTTGGACTGGATGGCCCACGAGGTCTCTTCCAACTCTAGAATTCTACTTTGGGGACGTTGGGTTTGCATAATAAGTGAAAAGTACTTTGACTTTTGACTCATCCCTTGTCAAATCCGCTTTGGGCCATTTATGGCCTTTTTGATGTTTGAAATATGTTGTTTTTGCCATACTTTCGATTGGACAAAGCCGAGCCAATCACATTGTTGAAGGACTCACGGCAACACAATGCGAGATCTTTGCAAGGTTTCCTTATCTAATCGAGCTAAGTTTGCCATCCACAGAGACAAGAATGTCAGTTATTGTGTTGCTTCCATCAGACCAGTAAAGCAAGTGGAGCAGGTAAGTGAGCTATGGTTAACTATATGATATTTCCTCATCAGACGCCCTTCAGCATTTCTGAAGCTTTGTTTTGCCGTTTCCCTTATTCTTCCAAGTCTTGCAGTTCCTATTAAAAATGATGTGCAGTCAGAGCAGAAGTGGAAGCAAGTAACCCCGTTAAGTTGTGGGGTCCCCAGGGAGCGATTCTCTCCCCTCTATTATTTAACATCTACACGCGTCCTCTGGCCCAATTGGTACGTAGTTTTGGTCTGGAGTGTCATCAGTACGCTGATGGCACCCAGCTGGTGCTGAGGATGGAAGGCTGGCCGGACTCCATACTCAATTCTTTCCATCAGTGCCTTGAGGTCGTGACTGGATGGCTACGGTCCAGCCGGTTGAAGGTGAATCCTTCAAAGACGGAGATCTTGTGGCTGGGTACTCTGGATGGCGAGGCATTATGCCCGTCATCGTTAGTAAAAAGCTTGGGGGTCCAATTAGACCGGGGTGGGCAATTATTTTTTCCAAGGGGCCACACGAGAGCCAAAAAATATTATGGAGGGCCGCACCTAAAGGAGGAACTACATGCTAATCTACATAATTTATTTATTCACTTACTATATTTACTATATATTACACATCATTAATATTAACATATTAATATATCAAGAAATATTCATATATTATTAGTATTAATATCATAATTATTATATTTTAGTATATAGATATAGACATTATAATATATTGAAATTATAATATAATATAATATTATTTATTATATTATTATTTTAAAATTATTATACAATAATAATAAAAACCGCTAAAATAAAATAATGCTTCCTTGTAGTCCCCTTCTCTGGAGAGTTTTATGCAGAGGCTTGATGGCCATCAGTCGGGGGTGCTTTGATTGTGTATCTCTGGGGGTTGGGCGGATGGCCCTGGGGTCCCTTCCCTCTCGATGACTTCCTGTTCCCACCTTTCTAAAAACCTTCTGGCAGCGAGCCTTTGAGATTCGTGACGGAAAAGGAAGAGATCAAACCCCATTGAAAGGATGGGAAACTTAGGACCAAACTTGGCACGAATCCTCAATATGCCCAAATGTGAACACTGGAGAAATTTGGGGAAAATAGACATCTGAGAGTTGGAGTTGCTGGGATGTATAGTTCACTTATTAAGGATGCTCCCTGGCCTCCTCCTCCACCTTTTCTCCCTCCTCCCTCCCTCTCCATTGGTCGCTCTGCTTGCCTGCCTACCTCGCCCTCTCGCCCCGCCCGCTCACCCTCTCGCCCACGCGCCTTCTCGCCCGCTCCGGCTCTCCCAGCGCCGGCGACAGCAAGCTCCCCTGCGACAGCAAGCTCCCCTGCCTGGCCTTGCTGTTGCTGGCCCTGGGAGAGCTGGAGTGGGCGAGCGAGCACGCGGCGAGTGGGCAGGGCGAGGCGAGCGGTGGGTGGGGTGAGCAATGGGTGGGGCGAGCGATCAGCAGGCCGCACAGAACCAGCTGCCGGGCCGGGTACGGCCCACGGGCCATAGGTTGCCCACCCCTGAATTAGACCCATTGTTGACCATGGAGACCCAGGTCTCCATGGTCAGCAAAACCGCATTTTTCCATCTGCACCAGGCTAGGCGGCTGGCGCCCTACCTATCCGTGAACGACTTGGCCACGGTGATCCAGGCGACGGTCATCTCGAGACTGGATTACTATAACACCCTTTACATTGGCCTACTTTTGAGGGTGATCTGGAAGCTTAAGCTAGTGCAGAATGCTGCGGCACGTCTTCTTGCCGGGGCTCTGGCGAGATGCCACATTACACCAATACTGCGGCAACTGCACTGGCTACCAATTGAGTACCGGATCTCCTTCAAAGTGCTGGTGCTAACCTTTAAGGCCTTGTATGGTCTTGGGCCAGTGTACTTGAGGGACCGCCTCTCCCCATATTTTCCCCAGAGATCCCTACGCTCCGGTGAACAAAATCTCCTCAGTGTCCCCTCCATTTGACAATATCATTTGTCCTCAATGAGACAAAAGACATTCTCGGTGGTTGCACCAACTTTGCAGAATGCGCTGCCAGAGGAAGTCAGAGGAATTAGAGAACTGTCCTCATTCCGTAGAGTTTGTAAGACGGTCCTCTTCCGCTTAGCGTTCCCGTCCGAGTAAAGCTGTTATATCTGTTATGTAGTTTTAGAATCATTGTAGTGATAGTAGTATTTTTAGATTAATAATTATGTAGTTTTATTACCCTGTCTGTATTTTATATTGCTGTAAACCGCTCCGAGCTTCTAGAAGGAGCGGTCTAGAAGCTGAAATAATAAATAAATAAATAATCCACTAATAACACTATGCAGAATATTATGACTTCAAGGCAAGATTGGAGACGGGGATCAGAAAGGAGTTGGATACACAAAAGTTGGGTTTAATTAACTGTTCTGTGAGAAAGTTCTGCAGACTGGAGGCTACGTCGGTAAGGAGTGGACGCGGATCTGGTCCTCTCGGTCTTGTTTACTGCGGAGCAGTTGGTCTGTGCTTTCCAAGCTGTTTTTCAGGAACTGTGTTCATGGTCTCGGGTCTTGAGACTTTTCTATAGCTGATTTTTGACCCGCTTTGTTTGGAGCTTATTTTGGACTGAAATTTATACCTAACTGGATTATTTACCCGCTGCTTCTATTCTTCAATTTATTCTAAATAAAGAGTTTGTTGTTGAGCCCTGTTGTGTGTGTTTAGGGGCCTGGGACGGCCTGCGTTGCAACAAATGGGCTGCTCTGGAGAGCCAGATGCAATCATGAAAAGAGCCACATCTGGCTCCCGAGGCATAGGTTCCTGACCCCTGCTTTATTGTGTTTGTGCATGATTTGTCACAAAATTCTCTCATTCAAATAATTGTTTGCCTTCCCTTTATTAACATTCTGTGCTTTAAAATATGACACATAATATTATTTCAAAAATACTTTTAAATTCCAGTAGTGTCTGTTATTACAAGACGGTCTTTTTCAGATCAATTTATTTTTTCTTTCTTAAGTCAATAGTAGTTTCTCAAGTCACTCCTGACATGAAACAAAACAAATCAGATCCATTAGTTTTATATATGTGTTGATTCATCATTTCTTAATTTAAAGAATGCTCTAATTCAGTGTTTCCCAACCAGTGTGCCGGGGCACACTAGTGTGCCGTGAGCTATCATCGGGTGTGCCGTGGGAAATTGGAACGTCCAGGAGGAGAGGGGGGAGAGTCTAGTGTGTTGCATTTATAAAAACCTTAAGAAACCTACCTCTATAAAAGCACAAAATTACAAACACCCGCCTCCCTTTCTCCAAGTAGAGACCTCCTCTTGCCTCCTGGGGGTTCTGTGTGGGAAGTTTGGCCCAGTTCTATCATTGGTAGGGTTCAGAATGCTCTTTGGTTGTAGGGGAACTATAAATCCCAGCAACTACAACTCCCAAATGTCAAGGTCTATTTCCCCTGAACTCCATCTGCGTTCATATTTGGGCATATTGAGTATTCATGCCAAGTTTGGTCCTGATCCAACATTGTTTCAGTCCACAGTGCTCTCTGGATATAGGTGAACTACAACTCCAAAACTCAAGGTCAATGCCCACCAAACTCTTACAGCATTTTCTCTTGGTTAAGGGAGTTCTGTGTGGGAAGTTTGTGTCTTTCTGCCATTCCTGCCAGGATATCTATGTTGTGTTCATCGAAACAGGCCCAGGTTTCACACTGAGTGTATAAATACATTTAAAACATATTAACTATATGTATTACTGTGTTAGAGTGTTATTTTGTGTCATTTTGGTTGGTGTGCCCTAGGATTTTGTACATGTTAAAAGTGTGCCGTGGCTCAAAAAAGGTTGGGAAACACTGCTCTACTTGAGACTAACCAAAAGATTGTTTGACATTATCTGTTTAGTCTATTAACACTACATCTTTGCCTGTATTTTGCCAAATGTTGGTAGATCTGCAATGTTCACCTTGGAAATGTCACCCATGGAAGTCCTGAGCCATATCACTGCAACAGAAGCACTCATTGCCACAGCTGTTTTCTGTTTGCTCTTCATGTATGTGAAGTCCTCCCAGAATAAGATTCCCAAGGGCTTGAAGAAAATCCCTGGACCCATGAGATACCCACTGATAGGCAACGCATTGCAGATGGGGAAGTATCCCCACCTGAGCCTGACACGGATGAGCCAGAAATATGGAGACGTGATGATGATCCATATTGGCAACACACCAGTGGTAGTGCTGAGCGGGCTGAAGACCATACATCAGGCTTTGGTGAGGCAAGCAACTGAGTTCATGGGACGCCCTGACCTTTATAGTTTCCGTTGCATCGCCAATGGGGAGAGCCTGGGTTTTGGCCGAGACTCTGGAGAAGTGTGGCGCGCCCGGCGCAAAATGGTCCAGAATGCCCTCAAGACCTTTGCTACCTCCCCTAGTTCCAATTCCGCTTCCACGTACCTTGTAGAAGAACATGTCTCCAAAGAGGCCAACTATCTGATCAGGAAGTTTGAAGAGCTGATGCTGGAGAAAGAGTCCCTTGATCCCTATGAGCACATCTTGGTCTCCACGGCCAATGTCATTTGCGCCATGTGTTTCAGCAAGTGCTACAGCCATGACGACGAGGAGCTCCTCAGCATCGTCAGCATAAGTGAAAAGTTTGTGGAAGTGGCCACCTCTGGGAACCTGGCAGATTTCATCCCGCTGCTTCAATACCTTCCAACGAACAGCTTGAAGATGTTTCATGAATTCAATCGAAAGTTCTTCACTTTCCTGCTCAAGGGTATTAATGAGCACTATGAGAGTTTCAGTAAGGTAAGGAGGGGAAGACTAGGAAAGGACTTCCGTAGTTTTTGGGTTGGGCAGAATGGGACCATGTGATCTTTTGGGCTTGTTTTTATGGCCCCAGGCAATAATAATAATAATAACAATCTATCTATCTATGTATATAATAAAAGTCTGTGTTTGCAGTGGGAGGTGCGGAGGTGTGGAGGAATATGTGGCAGCGTTTCAATTGGTTGCCACTGTGGGATTATTTGCATAAAGGACTCTGATTGGCCAGCCTCAGAACTCCAACATTCTAAGCAGGCATGTAGCCAGGGGGGGCTAAGGGGGCTTCAGCCCCCGAAATTCTCAGGGTGGTCCGCGAGAAGGCCTTACTGATACATTATTTAA
This sequence comes from Anolis apletophallus, assembly GCA_030556195.1. Taxonomy (NCBI): domain Eukaryota; kingdom Metazoa; phylum Chordata; class Lepidosauria; order Squamata; family Anolidae; genus Anolis; species Anolis apletophallus. Next base: position 34,434,100 of record JARBWK010000015.1, on the reverse strand, counting down.
ACTGTTATGTTTATTCATATCATGATCTGATCACCATGCTCATTATATCCCACCTTCATGGGGTTATTGGGATAACAATACAAAAGGTTTGCTAGGGTAAACCCTCTTCCACCCAGTCTCAGCCCCCCTCGACCAAACTCACCCCGAACCAAAATCCTGGCTACGGCCCTGATTCTAAGGCACCAGACAGAGGGGATTGGTTGCCACTGAGGGATTATTTGCATAAAGGACTCTGATTGGCCAGCCTCAGAACTCTAACATTCTAAGGCACCAGACAGAGGGGATTGGTTGCCACTGAGGGAGTATTTGCATAAAGGACTCTGATTGGCCAGCATCCAAGAATCCAAGACTCTACATTCAAACAACATGATTGGTTGCCACCGAGGGAGAATTTCCTTCCTTTAGCTGATTTTACAAACTAGGTCTCGTAAGGCTTCCTCAACTTGATTCTCCTGGCTAGGCCTTAGCCTGAATTCACAGTAAGACTTACTTAACTTTGTTTTCCTGACTAGGCCTCAATTAATGGGACATTGTGTATGGCCTGAATTAATAGTAACCAACCTTGGCACACAGAGCCCCGATGACCCAAGCTACTTTCTACTGCAGTTTGGAGGAGGGAGGACCATGGATCATGGGACTTGAAGTACCTCTACTCATTGCCCAAGAACACTGCGGCCCCCAACAAAGACCGATAAAGACCATACTTGGCACACAGAGCCCCCACGACCCACTCTATCTTCTACTGCAGTTTGAAGGAGGGGTGGACTTGAAGTACCAAAGACCAACCTTGGCACACAATGCCTTTCTCAAACAACCCGGGCAGCGCCGGGTCCCCAAGCTAGTAATAATAATAATGATAGTCTTTATTTGTACCCCGCACCCATCTCCCCAATAGGGACTCAGGGCGACTCACATGAGGCCAAGCCCAAACAGCAAATTACAACAAAATAAAATCAAGACCATCAACAATAAACACAATAAAAATACTTACATATAAATAAAAAACAGTATACAACTATCTATCTAAAACCACAAGGAAGGAAGGGCCACAGGCAAATATAAAGTGTTAAAAACTCAGGGTGAGATAAGCGGAATAGTATCCTTTACATGGGGGAGTGATAACGGGATAGAAGTTTTGGGGGTCTTGCCCTGAAGGCAGACCAGTTAGATCCATCAAAAGAGGGTCTAAAATGGCCTGGTGAGAAAGGAAGCCAACCAATCCCCTTTCCCTTAAATTTCCCAATAAAAAATCTCACCAGGTTGAAGAAAAGCCACTGAGTTTTTTATTCATCCAGCTGGAAATGAGGTACTAACCGCGATCCTTCGGCAATGCTACCGGTAGTACAAAGCATACATGTAATACATACATTTTTATACTTTTTCCAAAACAGAACAGTTTTCAAAACTCCTGCCTGCTTGCCTCAATTGGCTGTGAGTCTAAGCCAATGGGAGGAAAGAGGGGGAAATGAATGGAATAATGAGTCAGGGTTTTGAAGATTAAGATGTGTTAATGAAGTTTCATTGATAAGGAGGAAATCCTAAATCTGGTGATGTTTGGCTATCTTTGTGTGGTGATGAAAAATAATTGGTTCCTGGCAGTAGCATGCTCTTCTGACAGTTTTTTCTTTGTTTAGTAAATGTGAGAGATTGTGGGATTTCCTATGTGAGGAAAAAGCCGGGTCTGGCTGGCTTTGCTTTCTTTGAGTTACAGAGGCAAATAGCAAGTGTGATGGCTAGCAATTCCTGCCTATTGAAATGGTTGATTGGTTTCTATAAGCCTCACAAAGGCTTAAACTGTGTTTCCTTACAGTCAGGGTGAGTCATCAGCTTGGTCAACACAGTGGGCTTTGCTTCTTTTTAAAAGGTTACATTTCATCAAGGCAAAAACATTCAGAAGTTACAGTTTAAAATACAAGGATAGAAGGAAAAGGAAATAATAATACTCTTATACAGTTTCTAGGCATTTCATGGGGGTTAGGGCATGCAAAGGGAGAACTTACACAGAAGTCTAGGGAAATATAGGAAAATATCATGCTTTGGTATTTCATACAATTTCATACAATTTCATAGCGAGAGAGTCCAGGGAAACAATTATTTCATATTCAGGGAGTAGAAAGAAAGTCCATCTGTGTCCTTGGGAAAAATATAAGAGAAAAGTCCTTTTTGCTAATAGCCAGAGGAGAGTCCAAACACATGGAAGTCCTTAGAAAACTATGTCTCTCAAATCACTCAGGGCTTGCCCCTGTTGGCCTGTCCGCATGCAACTCCGTACACAAAGAGTCCATGGCTTCAGGTCAAGTGAGGCAAGAAAACAAAGAGGTAGAAATGGCTGAAGGTCTTTTGATGCCAAATCCCAGCCTTTTGTGCTAGAGATGCCAGACCACATATGCAGGAACTTTGGAGCTCCCTGCTGCAGATCAATGAAACAGGGGCTCTGGGGCTCGACTTCAGGACTCCAAGAACAAGGCATTGAAGAGAGCAATGGTAGAAATTTATTTATTTATTTGTTTATTTTTCGATCATGTATGCCGCCACTCGCCGAGGGCTCGGAGCGGCTCACAATACAGTATAGAAACACAGAATAGAAACACCATAAAAACAAGGCAACATTAATTAGTACCAGATTAAAATTCAGAGTTCGAATGCCAACCGAAACAGATGAGTCGTACAAGCCCTGCGAAAGGCCGATAGGTCTCGCAGGGCACGAACTTCAGTTGGCAAGGCATTCCAAAGAGTTGGCGCCACAATAGAGAAAGCTCTGCGCCTTGTTGACGTTAGGCGAACGGCTTTAAAGCTAGGCACTTACAGTAAGTTTAGATCTTCCGAATGGAGTGGTCTCTGGGGTTGGTAGGGGGTGAGACGGTCCTTCAGATACACCGGCCCTAGACCATACAAGGCCTTGAAGGTTAGTACCATCACTTTGAAAGTGATCTGGTGCTCAATAGGCAGCCAATGAAGCTGCTGCAGAATAGGAGTAATATGACATCTCACTGGAGCTCACTGGAGCAGGAAGGAGAAGCATTTTCCCCATATTTCTGCACACATGTGGTTGCACACTCATTTGTACTTTAGGTTGTACTTCTGCTTGGACATTCATCTGCATACTCAATTGTACGTTCTTTCACCAGTTGAGTAGTGCATTTATTGGGAAAATCGGTTGCGTATTTATTTGTAACATGCGATTGTACTTCTGGTTTTACATTCAGTTTACTTCATTTCACACATTTGGTTGTATTTGTACAGGTTCAGTTCAGTTACACATTCAATTCTGCTTTTGGTTGCTCATTGTATCACATCCCATGACCCATTAGGTTGTGCATCTAATTGTATATCTGGCTGTGCATTCCGTTGCACATTAAGTTTGGCATTTGGATGAACATTTGGTTTTGCATTCAGTTGCACATTTGATTGGGCAATGTTGCCATTCAACAGAATAGACATTTTACTGTCCTTAAAGCAGGGGTGCTCACACTTTTTCAGCATGCGAGCTACTTATAAAACAACCAAGTCAAAATGATCTCCCTACCCACTACTCAGAGAGCCATAAAAGCAAAATATTTGGAAATTTATTTCAGTGAGAGCCATATAACATATTTTAAGACTGAATTCAACTAAATGTGAATATAAGCCCCTGAATTTATTCATAATAATAATGATGATAATATTCATTCAGCCTCTGCTAATAATAATAATAATAATAATAATAGTAGTAGTAGTAGTAGTAGAAGGAGACCTCTAAGGCCCATCCAGTCCAACCTCCTTCTGCCATAAGGGAAAAACAAAATCAAAGCATTCCTCACAAATGGCCATTCAACCTCTGATAATAACAATAATAACAATAACAACAACAACAATGGGTTCCTAGAATAGGAGGTGACCTCCAAGGGCCATCCAGTCCAACCTCCTTCTGCCATAAGGGAAAAACACAATCAAAGCATTCCTCACAAATGGCCATTCAGCCTCTGCTAATAATAATAATAATAACAATAACAACAACAACAATGGGTTCCTAGAATAGGAGGAGACCTCCAAGGGCCATCCAGTCCAACCTCCTTCTGCCATAAGGTAAAAACACAATCAAAGCATTCCTCACAAATGGCCATTCAGCCTCTGATAATAATAATAATAATAATAACAATAACAACAACAACAATGGGTTCCTAGAATAGGAGGTGACCTCCAAGGGCCATCCAGTCCAACCTCCTTCTGCCATAAGGGAAAAACACAATCAAAGCATTCCTCACAAATGGCCATTCAGCCTCTGCTAATAATAATAATAATAACAATAACAACAACAACAATGGGTTCCTAGAATAGGAGGTGACCTCCAAGGGCCATCCAGTCCAACCTCCTTCTGCCATAAGGGAAAAACACAATCAAAGCATTCCTCACAAATGGCCATTCAGCCTCTGATAATAATAACAACAACAACAACAACAACGGGTTCCTAAAATAGGAGGTGACCTCCAAGGGCCATCCAGTCCAACCTCCTTCTGCCATAAGGGAAAAACACAATCAAAGCATTCCTCACAAATGGCCATTCAGCCTCTGATAATAACAACAACAACAACAACAACAACGGGTTCCTAAAATAGGAGGTGACCTCCAGGGCCATCCAGTCCAACCTCCTTCTGCCATAAGGGAAAAACACAATCAAAGCATTCCTCACAAATGGCCATTCAGCCTCTGATAATAATAATAACAATAATAACAATAACAACGGGTTCCTAGAATAGGAGGTGACCTCCAAGGGCCATCCAGTCCAACCTCCTTCTGCACCTGGGTGGCGTCGGGAGCCTGTGGGGTGGGACTCAGCCTTCCTCCCGCCCTGCCTGCGATCTACCAGGACGCCCTACGCGATCTACCAGTAGATCGCGATCTACCTAATGAGCTCCCCTGCCTTAAAGTATACATTCCCATTCGGATGTTTACTCAATGCAATCCTATTTTGCTAATGGTACAACTTGCAAAATAAGGGAGATCTATTGTGTTAAGATAAACATGGTTTATATTTCTTTTCAGGATGGTATCCGGGACATCACCGATTCTCTCATTGAACAAAGCCAGAAAATGTTTTCTATCTCATCTGAAAATCTAGTCAGCTTTCTCAATGACGTTTTTGGAGCTGGTAAGAATATTTTCTAGAGAGGGTAACACCAACACTAAGGTTGAAGGGTTCCTTTGTAACTAAGAGCTTGCTAAGATCATGATGAGAAGTAGAACCATAGAGTTGGAAGAGACCTCGTGGGCCATCCTATTTATGCAGGCCAAAATCCCATTGGCTTTTAAAGCTGCCCCATGACATTATTGGTTCATGTTTAACTTGTTGTCTGAAGGTGACCCAGGGCAGCATACAGACTGGCTACAATTAGATGCCGAACACACATATATACAAAACAAATACAAAACAAAATAATCTGTTTAAAACAGATTAAATCATATAATAAAATTCATATAAAAAACAATTTAAAATTATAAAAATCAATGACTTCTGGGTTTAAATCCATGTCCATTTGCATCGTCAAGCCGGTCCATATTTGTTCACATTATTGAGTTTATCTAGTTCAGTGTTTCTCAACCAGTGTGCCGTGAGCGATCATCAGGTGTGCCGCGAGAAAAGCTCTCTGCCCCCCTTCCTTCCCCCCTCCTCCTGCCAAATTCCTGCTGCTTGGGAGAGGAGGAGGAAGGGCCAGGCGGCGGTGAAGAAAAAGAAGAATGGACCGGGGCGCCGCCTCTTTTGGCTGTTTCCCCAACCAGCCTCCAATCCGCCATGACTCTCGCCCCTTGCTTGTTGAAGCCGTGCGGAGGAGGAGCCCTGCCTACTGAAGCCTGTCCACCGCTCATGCTCCTCCTCTGTGGGATAGCTGAAGTCAGGGGGGGGAGGCGGGGGCATGACGCAGCCTGGCTCTGCCCCTTCCCCCGGCTTCAGCACTCCCACAGCTTTGCCAGCCTTGAGGGGGCAGTGCAAAGCCAGCGGTGGCAGAGCCAGCACAATGCTGGCTTGGCACTGTCCCCTCAAGGCTGGAGAAGCTGTGGGAGAACTGAAGCCGAGGGGAGGGGGCAGGGCATGGTGCGGCCTGGCTCCACCCCAGCCCCGGCTTAAGCACTCCCACAGCTTCGCCAGCCTTGAGGGGGCAATGCCAAGCCAGCGGTGGCAGAGCCAGCACAATGCTGGCTTGGCACTGCCCCCCCTCAAGGCTGGAGAACCTGTGGGAGAACTGAAGCCAGGGCAGGGCATGGTGCGGCCTGGCTCCACCTGGCTTCAGCGCTCCCACAGCTTCGCCAGCCTTGAGGGGCAGTGCAAGCCAGCGGTGGCAGAGCCAGCACAATGCTGGCTATGGGAGAACTTGAGCTGTGGGAGAACTGAAGAGGGGGCAGGGCATGGTGTGGCCTGGCTCCACCCCTCCCCCGGCTTCAGCGCTTGGCCAGCCTTGAGGGCAGTGCCCCAGCACAATGCTGGCTTGGCACCCCCTCATCGAAGTTATGGGAGAACTGAAGCCGGGGGGGGGAGGGGCATGGCATGGCCTGGCTCCTCCTCCCGGCTTTGGCACTCCCAGCAGGTGTGTCCTCAGCCATTCTTTACTGTGTCATTGTCATTTTGTGTCATTTTGGTTGGTGGTGTGCCCCCGGATTTTTTTAATGTTAAAAGTGTGCCACGGCTCAAAAAAGGTTGGGAAACACTGATCTAGTTACAATGAGGTTCCAAAAGCTTGCTCGAAGAGCCAGGTTTCTACTCTTTTCCTAAAGGTCAGGATGGAGGGGGCCGATCTAATATCCCCAGGAAGGGAGCTCCACAGCCGAGGGGCCACCACTGAGAAGGCCCTGTCCCTCGTCCCCACCAAGCGTGCCTGTGAGGCAGGCAGGATCGAGAGCAGAGCCTCCCTGAATGATCTTAAATTCCTGGAAGGTTCATAAGGGGAGACACATTTAGATCGGTCAGTACTCTAGCTGGAATTCTCAATAAGGTTCAAGTGTTTTCTGCTGCTTAATATTATCCATTCTATGCATTTGAACAGCATTTGACACCGTGTCTACTGCTATGTCCTGGTGCCTTATGTACATTGTCGCCCACCCTGAAGTCCAGAAGAAGATTCAAGAAGAAATAGGTAAACTTGGGCGCTGAACAGAACTGGGTCTACTGCTAGGCTGAGTGAGTTCTCAGCAGATGGTGGGAGGTGGAAGCAATGTTTGGGTGGAGACGTCTTCCACGTGGCTTCCACTCTGTTCCCAAAAAGTGTGGTGGAAGTTGCAGTGGTAGCTACCTGCTTTGTTATCAGTGCCATGTTAATCTGCTCCATTCTTTTCTCACCTATTTTCCATCTTGTAGATGAGGTCATTGGCAGAGCACGGAAACCCCGGCTATCGGACCGACCTCTGATGCCTTATATAGAAGCTTTCGTTATGGAAGTATTCAGACATGCCTCGTTTAACCCTTTTACAATTCCCCACTGGTAAGTCCTCTTCTCTTCAGGCTAAATATGTTGAAGGCACAAGATCCCGTTTCTTCTTGGAAAGTTGAAATTGAGTAAGCAATTGTCTATTTCAGTATTTCCCAACCAGTCTGCCGTGGCACACTAGTGTGCCGTGAGCGATCATCAGGTGTGCCGTGGGAAATTGGAACCTCCAATACCCTTTCTTCCCCCTCCTGACGAACATGTTTTCTTTTCCACTCGGGCTCCCTTCTTCCCAGCCTCGCTCTGCTCGCTTTGCCAAGCTTTGCTCTGGGGTGAGTCTGTGCAGTAGCGCCCGCAGGGGTCACGTCTTCCTCCCTCCCCCCTCCCCTCCTGAAAACGCTCGTGCTGAGGTCATTGGCAGAGCACGGAAACCCCGGCTATCGGACCGACCTGGTATATGCATATGATTTGAGTGGGAAAACTTTAGAACTGTCTTTTTCGGATTGTGGAAAGAAAGAATAAATGACTTGTCTCCAGCGTTTTATTGTTGTGAGCTTGATTTTAACTCCAAAATCTTACACAGTCTGACACTGTTTGTTCTTGTAAAGTTGAAATTCAATAGGCTATTGTCTATTTAGCTATCATAGAAAGACATTTATCCTTGCAGGTCCATGAGTCTGCCATCTCACCAATAAATAGCTCCCGAATTGTGTTTTCTTCACTCCCTGTCCATTGCGTATTCCTGTTGGTCTTGACTCCCATTAAAGATTATCTCCACTCTACGTTTCTTTGCTTTTCTTCCCATCACATTTGCCAATTATTTGTGGTCTTTCAAAAAAATAAATTTCATTCCTTTTTCTGTTTTCAGCACAACCAAGGAAACAGTCTTAAATGGCTACTATATCCCAAATGACATCTGTGTCTTCATCAACCAGTGGCAAGTCAACCATGATGAGTAAGTTGACCCAGAGCCTTCAAGAACCAAATCCTCTCCATCCAAAGTTTGGAAGAAATTCCTCTTGTGGACTACAGCTCACAGTACTCTTTTGCCAGGAAGGACACTGGCAAAAAAATCTGGGTATTGTAATTCCCTCTAAAGCAGGGGTAGGGAACCTATGGCTCGGGAGCCAGATGTGGCTCTTTTCATGATTGCATCTGGTTCTCCCTCTTCCTTCCTTTCTCCCCTTCACCCTTTCCTTCTTCTCTCCTTCCTTTTCCCTCCCTCTCTCCCCTTCCTTCTTTCCTCTATTCTCCCTCTTCCTTCCTTCCTCTTCCTTCCTTCCTTCCTTTCTCCCCCCTTCACCCTTTCCTTCTCCTTCTCTTCTTCCTTTTCCCTCCCTCTCTCCCCTTCCTTCTTTCCTCCATTCTCCTCTTCCTTCCTTCCTCTTCCTTCCTTTCTCCCCTTCACCCTTTCCTTCTCCTTCTCTCCTTCCTTTTCCCTCCCTCTCTCCCCTTCCTTCTTTCCTCTTCCTTCCTTTCTCCCCTTCACCCTGTCCTTCTCCTTCTCTCCTTCCTTTTCCCTCCCTCTCTCCCCTTCCTTCTTTCCTCCATTCTCCCTCTTCCTTCCTTTCTCCCCTTTCTTTCTCCCCTTTCACCTTCCTTCTTCTTCTCTCCTTCATGTTCTCTCCCTCTGCCCCCTTCCTTCTTTCCTCCATTCTCTTCCTTCCTTCCTTCCTTCCTTCCTCTTCCTTCCTTTCTCCCTTTCCTTCTCTCCTTCCTTCTCTCCTCCATTCTCCCTCACTCTTCCTTTTTTCCTCTTTTATTCTTTTCCCCAAGTCTTCCTTTCCTTCTCCTTCCTTTCTTTTCACTTCCCCCTCCCTCCCCTTCTTTATTTTCTTCTTTCCCCTTCATGATTTTACTTTTTCCTCACTCCCTTTCCTTTCTTTTCCCCACCCTTTCCTTTCCTCCCTTCCCATTTCCTTCTTTCTTTCCCCCTCCTTGTCTCTCTCCTGCTTTTCTTTTCTTCCTTTTCCATAGTTCATTCTTCTTTTCTTTCTTTCTCTCCCTCCTTTATTTCCTCCATCTGTCTGTCTGTCTGTCTTTCTTTCTTTCCCCCTTCCTTCCTTCCTTCCGTCTTCTCTTCCTTCCCAGAGTCCTGAGCATGCCTTTTGCAGAGCCAGGTCTGAAGTGTCCCGTCATTCTGCCGGGGGAATCCTTTTCTCATAGTATGTACAGATAGACTCACGTTTAGTTGAATTCAGTCTTAAAATATATTATATATATTATATGGCTCTCACTGAAATAAATTTCCAAATATTTTGCTTTCATGGCTCTCTGAGTCAAAAAGGTTCCCGAGCCCTGCCCTAAAGGAACTTTTTTCTGTTCTAGTTCCATTGACTTGAATTAAGCATGTGCAAGCATGTCAGTGGAAGCAAATGTGAGTAGATAAATAGGTGCCTCTTTGGCGGGAAAGCGTGAGACACTCCAAGCAGTCGTGCCAGTCACATGACCAGAAAGAGACAATGCAGGTCCCTTGGCTTGGAAATTGAGACAGTATCTCCCCAGAGCCAGAGATGAGCAGTGCCTCCAAAGATGGAAATGAAAGGAGAAGCCTCTGCCTTTGTTTGTGCTCGTGTGTTTCATTGTATTGTAACAAGGCATTGAATGTATGCCAGTATCCGTTTACATTGTAATCTGCTTTGAGTCGCCACAGAGAGAAGGGAGGAATATAAATAAAGTGCTATTATTATTATGATTGAGAAAGGAATCTACTCCAGGTTTTAGTCCTAATTCAACATCTTTTAAATTTTGATATGGAATGGATTCAGTGCCTCGTTGGCCTCAGAATAGTTGGAGTCATTTATCAGGGGCCGTCTCCAAAAGGTAGAATGGGAAGGCCAGGTATCCGAGACATCTCCCCTCTAATGCGGAGTACCACAAGGAGCTATCGTCTTCCCAGTACTATTTAATAATAATAATAATAATAATACTTTATTTCTAACCCGCATCCATCTCCCCAGAGGTCTATGTACAACCACTGGCTGAGTTGGTGAGGAGTTTCGGCTTAGTATGTTACCAGTATGCCGACGATACTCAGCTCCTTTTGCATCTAGAACCTGGGAGAACAACAATTCCTGATAACTTCTCTGCCCACCTTTGGAGGTGAACCATTGGCCCGTCTGCCACAGTGAAGAGCCTCGGTGTCCTGCTGGATTCCCGGTTGACGATGGAAGCTCAGATTTCTACCATCAGTAAGCAGGCCTTTTACCATCTCCGCCAGGCACGGCAGCTGGCCTTCTACCTTCCAACAGAAGCCCTTGTAACGGTAATCCACGCCACAGTTACCTGAAGGCTGGAATATTGTCAGGCCCGGATTACCCATAAGGCCACCCTAGGCCATGGCCTAGAGCGGCAGGTCCGGACCCCCCAAAATTTAAAAAAAATAATTTTTTTTGGAAAAATAGTTTGATCTTCGGGTGCTCCTGCGCCTGCGCGCAGAGCGCCATAGGCCCTAGGGACTCTGACGCGGCTTCCCGCCGCCCCCTCCTCACTCGCGTCAGCCCCGCCCCTCCTTCCTTCACTGAAGGAAGGAGGGGCGGGGCCGACGCCAACGCGAGCAAGGAGGAGGCGGAAGGAAGTCCCGCCGCCCCTCCTCGCTCGCGTCGGCGTCAGCCCTCCTTCCTTCACTGAAGGAAGGAGGGCCGACGCCAACGCGAGCGAGGTGGAGGCGAAGTCCTGCCGCCCCCTCCTTGCTCGCCTCAGCCCCGCCCCTCCTTCCTTCAGTGAGAAGGAAGGAGGCCCCTCCGCAAGCGCCCCCGCCCCCTGCCCCCCGCAAGCGACCTTGTGGCCCCACCCCCAGGGTGGGGGCGGGGCTTCCAGAGTGTGGCGTAGGGCGCCACAAACAGTTAATCCGGGCCTGATCATTGTAATGCATTGTATGCTGGTACTCCTCTCTCAGTGACACGGAAGATCCAGGTGGTCCAAAACGCAGCTGCCAGACTACTCACTCGGACACCAATGAGACATCATAAAGCTCCAGTACTACAACACCTCCATTGGCTGCCAATACAACATCGGGCTACCTATAAGACACTGGTTCTGACCTTTAGGGCCATTCACAGTCAAGGCCCGAAATACCTCAGAGAGCGCCTTTCACGTATCTGCCATCAGAGACCACCGAGATCAGCTCAAGCAAACCTTTTGTCTTTTCCCGATCCCAGGGAGGCTTGCCGGGACTCCACGAGGCGCAGGGCCTTTTCGGTTCTTGCCCCAACCTTGTGGAACTCCTAACCTCCATACATTAGAGCTATACCTGATTTGCGCTCATTCTCCCAAGCTCTCAAAACTTGTTTCTTCGTCAAAGCTTTTAAACTGTCATTTATTGTTGATATGCTTGTTGTTTTATTGCTGTGTAAGTCGCTCGGATCGCTCCGGTGGAGAGCGACTCATCAAATAATAAATTGAAATGAAATTGAAATGAAATGAAACATACACCCATGATGCTGGTAACCGTCCCGATAACCCTAATTCTATTCCTTTTGCAGGAATCTTTGGAAAGACCCATCTTCCTTCAACCCAGAGCGTTTCCTTACTGCGGATAAAGAGCTTGATAGGGATGAATGTGAGAAAGTGCTGGTCTTCGGCTTAGGGAAGAGGCGATGCATCGGGGAGCCGATTGCTCGTTGGGAGATCTTCCTCTTCTTGACCTTTTTGCTCCAAGAGTTGGAATTCAACATCAAGGAGGGAGTGAAAGTGGACATGACCGCCCGCTATGGCCTCTCGATGAAAGTCAAGCGATGCCCACATTTCCAAGTGAAACGACGGCCCCTGAAGAACAAGTGAACGTGTCAAGATGTGTCAAGAAAAGATGTGGGATTTTGATGTAGTAAGATTTGCATGTATGCAGATGTTATGAATCATTTTTCAATAATTTTAAAATATAGGTTCTTTTTATTGCAATTTTCCATGTGAGAGTGTATCAGAACTTTTACAGAACAACATATAGACAGATGTACACATTTTATGTGATATAGCAATATTTCTTGTTGATGTTCCAAAGTCGTAAATGAATAATATATGTTTTTCCAGCCTGAAACATCCTGGCTTCATCTCAGTTCCTGGCAAATGTTGACTCTCCTTAGGCGGCTGAGGGGAAAAGGAAGAGGCCTGAGGTTATCAGGAATTGTGGGAGTTGAAGTCCAAAACACCTGGAGGGCCCAAGTTTGCCCAGGCCTGTTCTAGAGTGAAGAAGCAAGAAGATCAGGATGGCCACTCTCTGTTTTTGCTTATCTTGTTTCTCGGGGTTCTGCATAAGACAAATGAAAAGATAAGACAGCTGAGGGTATAAGGATTAAAAAATAACGTTTCAGTTAGGAACGTTTGTTGATGATTTGTTGATAGTTTTGAAAAGTTTTGGGAGCATAGATATGTTAATGAGGTTAAATGCTTAGGTGTATTACTATGACAAACATAAATTATATACTACTTTAAAGGCACCATCTTATGATGCAGAATAAAAAAAATTAAAAAATGACTATCAACTTTGCCTTTTCTGTCACCAGCATACACCCAGGAGCTTCGCTGAGTTGTCTGCCCACCCGCAGAGCTGCATATGGGTCCCGTAGATCCCTTTAGGCGCAAGGAAAAGGTGATGGTGGTGCTGACCATGTGGGTAACAATCTGGTTCTCTTTGGAGCTGGTATGCTGTCTGCACTCTGACCAAAGTGCAGGGCTGCTCTCACATTTTCGGTGCATGTCTGGAAGATTTCTCAAGTAAGAAGCAGAAGAAGAAGAAGCAGCAGCAGCAGCAGCAGCAGACAAGGCCTGGATTAACCCCTTTTGGCGCCCTAGGCCACACTTTGAAATTACGCCCCCAAACCAACCTCTACCGCACCCCCCACCTCCTCCTCTTCACGGCGCTGCACGCCCTCCTTTCTTGAGTCAAGGAAGGAGGGCGCGAGGGGGAGGAGAAAGGAAGGGAAGCCGCTGGGTCCTTGCGGTGCGCCCTCCTTCCTTGAGACAAGAAAGGTGGGCGTGAGGAGGAGGAGGAAGGAACGAAAGCCCCTGGGCCCTCGCGACGGGCCCTCCTTCCTTGACTCAAGGAAAGAGGGTGCGCCGCAAGGAGGAGGAGGCGGAGGGAAGCCCCGCGCCAGGGCTGCTGCCGGGCATGCGCAGCAGGAGGGCGCGAGCGCCTCTGCCTCCACTGCCATGTTCCTGGGTGCTGCGCATGCCCGGCAGCGGCCCCGGGGGCTTCCCTCCACCTCCTTGCGCCCTCCTTCCTCCCCCACCCCCTCGCAGCGCTCTCCCTCCACTCTCCCCCGAGAGAGAGAGAGAGAGAGAGAGAGAGAGAGAGTCATCTCCATGCCGCACGTTGCGGTTTTGTTTCAACATATTTTTTTTGGTCCACGTAAACTGCACCCCCCTTGGCTTGGGCCCCTAGGCCATAGCCTAGTGTGGCCTTATGGGTAATCTGGGCCTGCAGCAGACTAAGAGAAGGAAGAAGCAGACAAAATGATGGATCACATACTCGGCTGCTGCAAGAAGATTTAGCAGATTGACTATAAGCAGAGGTATATTACTCCCATGACCAACAGAAAATACTGAAAGAGTTTGGTGGACATTGATTTTGAGTTTTGGAGTTGTAGTTCACCTACATCCAGAGAGCACTGTGGACTCAAACAATGATAGATCTGGACCAAACTTGGCACAAATAACCAATAGGCCCAAGTGGTGGAGTTTGGGGAAAATAGACCTTGACATTTGGGAATTGTAGTTGCTGGGATTTATAGTTCACCTACAATCAAAGAGTATTCTGAACTCCACCAACAATAGAATTCGGCCAAACTACCACACAGAACCTCCATGGCTTGAAGGGACTCACTGGCATGAGCCTCCCTCCAGCCTTGCACATGTACACCACGCTGCCATGCGCCGAGCATATCTGCTAGGAGTCTCAGAAGAGCCCTTCCCTTGGCTAAGAGGCCAGCTGAGAGGCCCGCCAATCACAACAGGAGGAGGGCTTTTGTTGGGAGGATTCACCGTCTGTTTTCCAAAAAGGAAGAGAAGGACAGGCAGAGAGATCTTCTGCCTTTCCTGACAAAGGGGTTCCTAAGACCATCGGAAATATAGGTTTTCTGATGGTATTTGGCGACTCCTCTGACACCCCCTCTCGACCCCCTCCCCAAGAGGTCCCAATCAGCATTGAGAAACGCTGATGTAAATATGGGGATAGAATGGCATCTTGTGGGACACCACATAACACCTCCTTTTTGGAGGAGCAGTTATCCCCAAGCACCTCCATCTGGAACCTGCCTGAGAAGTATGACCAGAACCACTGCAGCGCAGTGCCTCTGGTTACCATGGTCAATGGTATCAAAGTCTGCTGAGAGGTCTAAACCAGTGGAGCTCAACCTGTGGGTACCCAGGTGTTTTGGCCTTCAACTCCCAGAAATCCCAGCCAGTTTACCAGCTGTTAGGATTTCTGGGAGTTGAAGGCCAAAACATCTGGGGAACCACAGGTTGAGAACCACTGTTCTAGAAGCACCAACAGGGATACATGCTCTCTGTCGGTGTTATTTATTTATCATATCAGAAGCGAACCAAGGGTATATTTCTAATGTATTCAAACACAAAGTTTAAAAACTTGGCATTATACTAAATGTCCTTTGACCAGTAGCTGGCCACTTGGAGTGCCTCTGGTGTTGCTGTAAGAAGGTTCTCCGTTGTGCGTGTGGCAGGGCTCAGGTTGCATTGTAACATGGTCTGTGGTTTGCTCCTCTCCACATTCGCATGTTGTGAACTCCACTTTGCGCACACGTTTCTTAAAGTTGGCTCTGCATCGCATCGTGCCAGGGTACCATGGTGCCTTCCAAGTCGGCCAGTCTTCTGTGTGCCCCGGGAGGTGGGGGTGGGGGGGAGCCTCTCATTCGATATCAGCCATGGCGTGAGGTTTCGGGTTTTAGCCTGCCACTTTGGGACTCTCGCTTGCTAAGGTGTTCCAGCTAGTGTCTCTATAGATCTTAGAAAACTATTTCTTGATTTAAGGCCTTGGTATGCTGGCTGATATCCAAACAGGGAGTGGGCCAGAGATGTCACTGCCTTGGTCCTTTCATTATTGGCTGCTACTTCCCAGCTAATGTCAGGTCGTGCAATACTGGCTAAACAGTATAATTTCACCAGTGGTGTGGAGCGTAGGCATCCTGTGGTATTGCCCTATGTCTCATTAAGAGCCACATCCATTGTTTTAGTGTGGTGAGATGTGTTCCACACTGGGCATGCATACTCAGCAGCAGGCCTGGATTACCCATAAGGCCACCATAGGCCATGGCCTAGAGGTGCAAGCCAAGGGGGGGGCGCAGTTCACACGGACCCAAAAAAAAGTTGAAACAAAAATGCAACGTGCGGCATGGAGATGACTCTCTCTCTCTCTTTCTCTCTCTCTCTCTCTCTCGGGGGAGGGCGGGGGAGAGCGCTGCGAGGGGGCGGGGGAGAGGGAATGGCCCCCCCTCGCCATCGCCCCCACCCCTTTGTCAAGGAAGGAGGGCGCGAGGAGGAGGAGGCGGAGGGAAGCCCCCGGGGCCGCTGCCGGGCATGCGCGGCACCCAGGAACATGGCGGAGGAGGCAGAGGCGCTCGCTCCCTCCTTCTGCCCATGCCCAGCAGCGGCCCTGGGGGTGGGGCTTCCCTCCACCTCCTCCTTCTTGTGCTCTCCTTCCTTGAGTCAAGGAAGGAGGACGTGCCGTGAGGGCCCGGGGACTTCCCTTCCTTCCTCCTCCTCCTTGCGGGGCTTCCCTCTGCCTCCTCGCGCCCTCCTTCCTTGACTCAAGGAAAAATGTTGAAACAAAACTGCAATGTGCGGCAGGGAGATGACTCTCTCTCTCTCTCTCTCTCTCTCTCTCTCTCGGGAGGGCGGGGAGAGCGCTGCGAGGGGAGTAGCAAAGCGCAAGGGCCGATGTCTTCACCGTGTCTGGTTGTGATCCCCAGGTTGTGTCACTCAGTTTTCATATGATATTGTTTCTAGCACCACTTTTTGCTTGATAGTCAAGCACTGCTTCTTGTAGGTCAGAGCACAGACCAGGGTAACTCCCAGGTATTTGGGTGTGCTGCAATGCTCCAGTGGGATTCCTTCCCAGGTCATCCTCAAAGCTCAAGAGGCTTGTCTGTTCTTAAAAAGAAAAGCACACGTCTGCATTTTAGATGGATTAGGAATCAGCTGGTTTTCCCTGTAATAAGCAGTAAAAGCACCTAAAGCTTCAGAGAGTTTCTGTTTGACTACTTCAAAGCTCCCTGGTTGAGTGGTAATAGCATGATCATCAGCATAGATGAAACTCTCTGTCCCTTCTGGCAGTGGATGGCCATTTGTGAAAAATGGAAACATTCATGGAGCAAGCACGCTCCCCTGAGCAGGCCGTTCTTCTGTTTTCACCATCAGCTTCTCTGGATCTGGAACTCAACAGATTTTGTAGCAGATTTCCTATGATGCGGGTGAGGTGGTAATCCTTTGTGATATGATTAGTTTTTCTCAAGAGAAGGCAATAATTTACAATGTCATAAGCTGCTGACAGGTCTATGAAGACGGCTCCTGTAATCTGCTGCGTTACAAAACCATCTTCTATGTGCTGTCGGTGTTAAGACAGATACAATCCACGAAGACAGTCTGAACTCCCTGTATCCTGCCCTGAAGCTGGTTTGAAATGGGTCAGGGAAGTGTGGGTCAAACCGGTTCACCCAGTTTACACAGTATCAAGGGCCAGATGCTCCTGGATCTCACGTACACATTTAGGAGCCATTTTTAGTCCATTTGGTGATGATGGACCCACATGTAGACGAGCCCTTTGACCAACATAGATACTGTGTTTGTTCTGTTTTGATCCAATGAACATCTTTCTGATACTTGAAATGATATGGCAACAGATGGCAAAGACATCAACAGGGATGAGAGCAAAAAAAATTGTGGCCTTTGGTCTGGGGAAGGGACGACGCATCGGGAAGCAGTTTGGCCTTTGGGAGATCTTCCTCTTTCTTGACCTTGTTGCTCCAAGAGTTGGAGTTCAGTGTCCAGGAGGAAGTGGAAGTGGACATGACCCCCGACTACAGCCCAGGCCCGGATTACCCATAAGGCCACCCTAGGCCATGGCTTAGGCGGCAGCCATGGGGGGGCCAGCAGGTCCGGACCCCCCCAAAATTTAAAAATAATTTTTTAAAAAAAATTCAATCTTCGGGCGCTTACTTCTGCGCCTGCACAGTAAAGGAAGGAGGGGCGGTGCCGACGCGAGTGAGGAGGAGGCGGAGGGAAGCCTCGCCGCCCCTAGGGCATCTGACGTGGCTTCCCCCCGCCTGTTCGTCGCTCGCGGGGGCGCCGCTCCTTCCTCCTTCACTGAAGGAGGAAAAAGCAGTGCCCGCGCGAGCGACGAACAGGCGGAGGGAAGCCACGTCAGACGCCCGAGGGGCGGGACTTCCCCCCGCCTGTTCATCGCTCGTGTGGGCGCCGCTCCTTCCTTCAGTGAAGGGGCTGGGTGACGTCAGGCGGCACGGCGGTGGTGAGGAGGCGGAGCGAAGTCCCGCCCCTAGGGCCTCTGACACAGCTTCGCTTCGCCTCTTCCTCCTTGCTGCCATGCCTGACGTCACCCAGCGCCGCCGACATGGTGTTCCTGGGTGCTGCAACGGCTGCCTGGAGGTTTCTCTTCTTTCCTCTTCCTCGGAGAAGGAAGAGGAAGAAAGGGAAGTTCCCGGGCGGCACCCAGGAACATGGCGGAGGACGCTGCGCCCCTCGCGCATGCCCGCAAGCGGCCCCGCCCCGGGGGCGCCGCTTCCAGAGTGTAGCCTAGGGCGCCACAAATCATTAATCCGGGCCTGCTACAGCCTCACAATGAGGCCCAAGCCATGCCCACATTTCAAAGCGAAACAGCGGTCCCTGAAGAATGCCAGCCAGTGAATGACAAAGATGTGTTGACAAAATAATTGGGATTTTAGTGCAGCAGTATTTATTTATTTATTTCTCGAATTCATATCCCGTCACTTCTCAACCCCCGAAGGGGGACTCAGGACGGCATTACAATTAAGTCCAATTAGAGGATATTTACAAATTTACAATAATAAAATCACATATTAAAAACATCACATCATTAAAAACAATACAACATTTAAAAAAATAGAAAAATTGAACAATACAAACCAGTCTCGACAATCACATCACCATTGCAATTTGTCCCTTAAAATGTTTATTGTCCAAAAGCCTGGTTCCAAAACCATGCCTTCAATTTCTTACGGAAAGCCAGGAGGGAGGGGACCGATCTTAATTCAGTTGGAAGAGCATTCCTGTTGAACTTCAGACACGGAGCACCCCCCTACTTCACACACACAACAGACAGTCTTTGAATAATAGGCTTTTATTGAAAACAAATATAGTGTCCAACAAAAGAGTTAAAAGAAGATCAATGGTAGAATAAGTCCAAGGTAACATACACAGCTCTAATAGTCCCAAAATTCAAGGCAAAGATATAAATCCCAAAATCCAAAGGCAAACTAAAATGCTTGATGAAAATCCCATGAATAATACAAGGCAGCTATGGAGCAAAACGTACACAAGGCCTAGGCAAAAAATCAGGAGCTTGGAGACAAGACAAGATATGGCATGATTTTCTAAACGAAGCCTGGAATCTAAAAGACAATTTCCCAAGCAAGCTCTCATAAGGACAACTCAGTTTCGATTTCCCAAACGGCCGCTGCGTCGTAGACTGGCAGCCTGCCGAGATTCACGAATGTTATCCCTACGATTGAATGTAAGCTCGTTAAAATTCCCAGGTGTTTCGCTATCAGTCTGAAGGCCTTCAGACTCCTGAACACAAGAATTCTCATCTAATACAGCCCTGGGAATTAGCCTATTCTGACAGTTCACTTTGCAGTTCAGAGTTCTCATCATCAGCATTTACATTAACAGCATTTTCATCATCAGCCCCATCATCCCTAGCATGCACATGAACACCAGGCTGAAACACCACAATTCCATAGTCGGGGAGCCACCGCCGAGAAGGCCCTGTCCCTCGTTCCCGCCAGGCGCATTTGAGCTGTTGGCGGAAGCCAGAGCGGGGCCTCCCCAGGTGATCTTAGATTTCGAGGCGGGGTGCAGCATGTGTGAAATTTTGTAAAATGGAAATCCCCATAATTTTTTGGAGATTTTTTTTATTGATCTTTGGAAAATTATGACCTTATTACAAATCATAATCTTTTGGAAAATGGTGCCATAACCTATGGCAGTGTTTTCCAACCTTTTTTGAGCCGCGGCACATTTTTTACATTTACAAAATCCTGGGGCACACCACCAACCAAAATGACACTCTAACACAGTAATACATATAGTCAATATGTTTTTAAATGTATTTATACACTCAGTGTGAAACCTGGGCCTTTTTTGATATATGATTTCCTCTCACATATTTATACATGGCTATCAGCCTTCTATTAGCCTTCTCTTCTTCAGGCTAAACATGCCCAGCTCTTCAAGCCGCTCCTCATAGAGCTTGTTCTTCAGACCTTTGTGAAATTTCACCCTGAGTGAAACTTGCTTCCAGTTAACTATGGATGTCATGAAGCTGTTATAAACAGTTCCTTTGGGGGGGGAGGCAACTCTCAAAAAATCCAGTAAAATAGTTTAAAAAATGGCTCAATTTGTTTCATGGAAATCTGTGAGGGGGCTGCTGGGGGAGTGCCAATTTCCCACGGCACACCTGATGATCGCTCACGGCACACTGGTTGGGAAACACTGACCTATGGGTAAAAAGCATGACCTGTCAGACTTCTACGTGCATCCTTTGCTTAAGAAAACACAATCAATAGCATGGATCCTCCTAAGTCAACAAATGACTTAAAAGCACACACATTTTCATCTTTAGCTTGGGTCCCATCCGCACGGAGCTCTTTTATCAGGACTGATATCCAAACCCTTTCAATGAAAATAACCTTGCTCCATCCCTGCGTGATATGCTCTCCGCCTGTTTTCCTCCCCCTGTTTGGCTCTGGGGAACAAGGGGGAAATCTAGCCAAAAAAGGGCTTCTCACGCAAAGCTAGACAATTTTTAACCAGAGTCCACTCTGTCTGGTCAGAGGTCTTTAAAACTGATACTGATCAGAGGCTTCTGACTTTGACCTCTTAGTTGACCTCATATTAGCATTACTTTTCCTTTACCTTGCCCCTTATTCCATGGGTCTCAAACTCAATCCCTACATTCTTCAGGAAAGTCTTGTTAATACGAGGGCGGGTCAATAAGTCTGTGACTTTTTGAATTTCCCGCCTCTGAACTCAAAGGGCAACACTGCTTCTGTCAACAGGCATCTGTCAGTTGACTCCTGTCGAAATTGGAACAAGCTGCGTCATTTAGTTTGTGTTTGACAGCCATTGATAGCAGACTACCGCTTGATTTGAGGAGAAAATGGAAAAAAGTGAATTTTGTGTGCTCATTAAGCATTATTTTTTTGCGGAAAATAACCATAACTCAAACCAAGGCTAAGTTTGATAAATACGATGGGGACTCTGCACCATCAATTTCAATGGTAAAAAAAATGGTTTACTGAATTTCGTTGTGGCCGTACAAGAAGGAAGATGCCGAACGTTCTGGACGCCCAGTTGAGGTCTCTACACCCGAAACAATTGAAAAGATTCACAATATGGTGTTGGCCGATCAGAGATTGAAAGTGCGAGAGATTGTGGAAGCCATAGGCATCTCACGTGGCTCAGTGGTTTCAATTTTAAATGATCACTTGGGTATGAGAAAGCTTTCCGCAAGATGGGTGCCGCGTTTGCTCACCATCGAGGGTGCACACATGTGCACTTGCCATGGCAACAATCCATGAATTGGGATACGAATTGCTCCCTCATCCGCCCTATTCTCCGGATTTCGCCCCAAGTGACTATTTCTTGTTTCCAAACCTGAAGAAATGGCTCGGCGGAAAGACATTTGAGTCTAACAATGAAATCATCTCACAAACAAATACCTATTTTGAGGACCTCGGCAAATCTTATTTTTTTGGAAGGTATAAAAAAATGGAGAAACATTGGACAAAGTGTATAGAGCTCAAAGGAGACGATGTTGAAAAATAAAATGATGTTTTATCCAAAAACCTGTGTTTCATTCAAAAAGTCATATAGAATGTTTAAAAACTCGGGGGAGATAACTGGAGTAGTGACAACACACAAAGGGTCACATAGGGGAAAGAGGTCTCACTGAAACGGGGGCATTTGGGGAGCCTAATCTCCAAAGGCCCGGTGGCAGAACCAGGTTTTCAGTTGTTTTCTGAAGGATTCCAATGAGGGGGCATTCCTAATCTCTCCCAGGAGGGAATTCCAAAGACGGGGGGGCCACAGAGGAGAAGGTTTCTCCCTGGTGCTCACAAGCCGAGTTTGTGAAACTGGCAGGGGTGAAAGGAGAGCCTCCCCTGAGGAGTGAAAGGCTCAGGCTGCTTCATGGGGGGAGAGCCGATCACAAAGGTAGGCGGGTCCCAAACCGTTTAGGGCAGGGGTGCCCACACTTTTTCAGCATGCGAGCTACTTATAATAAAACCAAGTCAGAAAGATCTACCTACCTCCTCTAGGCTGGAGAGGGGAGGGGCGGGGCTTGGTGCGGCCCGGCTCCGCCCCCCCTCTGGCTTCAGCTCTTCAGCTCCTCAGTTCTACCAGCTGAAGCCAGAGGGGGCGGAGCCAGGCTGCGCCAAGCCCCTCCCCCTCCCTGCTGGCTTTGGAGCTCCCAGCATCTTCTCCAGGTTTGAGGATGGCAATGCCAAGCCAGTGCTGGCATAGCTAGCACAAGGCTGGCTTGGCACTGCCATCCTCAAGCCTGGAGAAGCTGCTGGTAGAGCGGAAGCCAGAGGGGGGTGGAGCCAGGCTGCGCCAAGCCCCTCCCCTCCCCTCTGGCTTTAGAGCTCCCAGCAGCTTCTCCAGGCTTGAGGGTGGCAATGCCAAGCCATTGGTGACATAGCTAGCACAAGGCTGGCTTGGCACTGCCATCCTCAAGCCTGGAGAAGCTGCTGGTAGAGCGGAAGCCAGAGGGGGCCGAGCCAGGCCGCGCCAAGCCCCGCCCCCTCCCACTGGCTTTGGAGCTCCCAGCAGCTTCTCCAGGCTTGAGGATGGCAGTGCCAAGCCAGTGGTGGCATAGCTAGCACAAGGCTGGCTTGGCACTGCCATCCCCAAGCCTGGAGAAGTTGCTGGTAGAGCGGAAGCCAGAGGGGGTGGAGCCATGACATGCCAAGCCCCGCCCCCTCCCCGCTGGCTTGGAGCTCCCAGCAGCTTCTCCAGGATTGAGGGTGGCAATGCCAAGCCAGTGGTGGCATAGCTAGCACAAGGCTGGCTTGGCCCTGCCCTCCTCAAGGCTGGAGCAGCTGCTGGGAGTGCCAAAGCCGGGAGGGGCGGGGCTTGGCGTGGCCTGGCTCCACCCCCCTGCGAAGCACCCCATCCAGCTGAGATCGACCTCCTTCGGTCCCGGGATCGACTTCCTGAGCAGCCCTGGTTTAGGGCTTTATAGGTAATCACCTGCACCTTGGATTGGGCTCGGAAAGTAAATGGCAGCCAGTTGAGCTCTTTAAACAGGGGGGTCGACCGCTCCTTGTAACCTGCCCCAGTTATTAATCTGGCAGCCGAGCGTTTGACCAATTGAAGTTTCCGGGCTGTCTTCAAGGGAAGCCCCACGTAGAGCGCATTGCAGCAATCCAGTCTAGAGGTAACCAAGGCGTGGAGCACCATGGTCAAGTTCAACTTCACGAGGTATGGTCGCAGTTGGTGCACAAGTTTTAACTGTGTGAAGGCTCTCCCAGCCACCGCCGACACCTGAGCATCAAGCGTCAGCGCGGTTTCTCATGCAAAATACAAAAAACAACACCTAACAACGTCTGGAGTGAACTTAGTGACTGGTCAATGTGGGACCTGTTACCCGATTTCCCCCAAATGCCAAGAACTTGAGTGTTTTTATTGGATTTACTCCAATTGTTTATCACGACTTGGCTCTGACCATGACGCTTTGGCTACAGAAGGGGAAATGGATTAGATAATCCTCCTTTGGACCTGAGGGCATAAAATGCCCTCCACTGATATAACGTCTATCGGTGGAGAAGAAACATCTTAAGAGATCCAGCTGAAGAGTTATTGGATGCCAACTACATGCAAGATTCTAGTTTCTTCTTTCATCGGAGACGCACAGGTATTTATTGACTTGAATTGTCCTATGTGATCATTTTGTTGTTATGGTATTTTCATGCCAGGCAAGGTGAGGTTTGCTATTGTCTTCTTCTATGGCTGGAAGAGAATGTGACTTGGGGAACTGACCAGGGATTTCCGATCCTTCCTTACTTCTCTCTTTCCTTTCTCTCCCTCTTTCTCCTTCCCTTCCACCATTTTGTCCTTCCTTCCTTCCTTCTCCCTATCTTCCTTCCTTCCCTTCCTTTCTCCCTCCCCCTTCTATCCCTTCCACCTTTTCATCCTTCCTTCCTTTCCTTTTGTCTTTCCTCCCTTTCCTCTCTCTCTCTCTCTCTCCTTCCCCCATTCCTTTCCGTTCTTTAGTCCTTCCACCCTTCCCTCCTCATTGTCTTTCCTTCTTTCTTTCCTTCCTCCTGACCTCCCTCCCTCTTTTTACTTCCATCCTTCCCTTCCACACTTTCGTCCTTCCTTCTCTCCCTCTTTCACTTTTCTTCCTTTTCTTTTGTCTTCCCTTCCTTCTCTTTTTCCTTTATCTTTCCCTTCCTTCTCTTTTTTTTTTCTCCCTCCCACTCCTTCTCTTTTGTCTTTTCTTCCCTCTTTCCTCCTTCCTTCCTTATGTCCCCCTTTTCCTTCCATCCTTCATTTCCACCCTTTCATCCTTCCATCTCTCCCTCTTTCTCCTCCCTCCCCCTCTCTCTTTTTGTCTTTCCTTACTTCTCTCTTTCCTTTATCATTCCCATCCTTCTGTCTTTCTTTCCCTTCTCCCCTTCTCTTTTGTCTTTTCTTCCTTCCCTCTTCCTTCCTTCCTTCTCTCTCCTCCTCTTTCTCCTTCCTTCTCTTCCACCTTTTCATCCTTCCTTCCCTCTCTCCCTCTTTCTCCTTCCCATTTGTCCTTCCTTCCAGTGCAATTTTCTTTATCCTTCCTTCCATCCATCCTTCTCTTTTGTCTTTTCTTCCTTCTCTCTTTCCTCCTTCCTCCCTTCCACCTTTTCATCTTTCCTTCCTTTCCTCTCTCCCTCTTTCTCCTTCCTTCCCTTTTGTCCTTCCTTCTCTCCTTCCCTATCTTCCCTCCCTTTCTCCCTCCCTCCTCCTCCTACCCTTTCATCCTTCCTTCCTTTCCTTCTGTCTTTCATCCATTTCCTCTCTCCCTCTTTCTCCTTCCCCCATTCCTTTCTACTCTTTAGTCCTTCCATCTGTCCCTTCCTTTTGTCTTTCCTTCTTTTTCTCTTTCCTTCCTCCTTACCCCTCTCCCTCTTTCTCCTTCCATCCTTCCCTTCCACCTTTTCATCCTCCCTTCCCTCTCTCCCTCTTTCTCCTTCCTTTCTTCCCTTTTGTCTTTCCTTCCTTCTTTTGTTCCTTTATCCTTCCCTTCCTTCCTTCCTTCCTTCCTTCCTTCCATCCTTCCCTCCCTTCTCTTTTGTCTTTCCTTCTTTCCCTCTTTCTTCCCTCCTTCCCTCTCTCCCTCTTTCTCCTTCCATCATTACCTTCCTCCTTTTCATCCTTCCTTCTTTTCCTCTCTCCCTCTTTCTCCTTCCATCATTCCCTTCCTCCTTTTCATCCTTCCTTCTTTTCCTCTCTCCCTCTTTCTCCTTCCTTCCTTCCGTCTTCCCTTCCTTCTCCTTTTCTTTTATCTTTCCCTCCCTTCCATCCTTCTCTTCTTCCCTCCCTCCCTTGTCTTTGGTCTTTTCTTCCTTTCCAGGATTTCCCCCCTCCTCTCTTTTTGAACAATGACTTTGAACACCTATACTTTGGTGCATAATAGCTTGTGTTTCATGCTTTGGATCAGAAACTTCAGTGCCAGGATTTGTCCAGATCTGGCAAACCTATCTGGGCTGAATACTAAGACTCTGCCATTATCAAGAACAGAACAGAATACAACATTTCCAGAATCTATAAATGTTATTTTTAGTAATCTCTTAGGGTCCACAACTTTTGGCTATGACAACTCAGGAATTATATGATGTATAACCCAGATAATCATTGAATTGTGATTATAATAGGGCCAGACTGTAGCACAGCTGGTTAATCTCCAGCAGCAATAGATCTCTCCCAACCGGAAAGTGGCAAGTTCCAAGCCTGAGTCAGATTGAGCATCAGACTGTTAAGCCTAGCATACTGTCCACCTAATCAGTTCAAAAACAGTCGAGCTGTGAGTAGAGAAATTAGGCACTGCTTAAAGCAGGGAGGTATTTTACGACACCCTAAAAATGCTGGTGATCAAAGAACAAGGAGGAAATAGATCAAAAGGGCTCAGTGCCATAGTGGATGAAGCAACAGCACCCCCTGTGGCCAAAATTGAGCATAACCTCCAGGCGCCAAAGTTGGAAAATACCGAAATACCTCTATCTGTCTGTCTTGTATGTCTAAAAACAGGATTTAATATTTAGCATATATGTGTGCATTGTGATCCACTCTGAGTCCCCTTTGGGATGAGAAGGGCAGAAGATAAATACTTTAAATCACGGCACTAGTGTGCCGTGAGTGATCATCAGGTGTGCCGTGGGAAATTGGCACTCTCCCCCCTCCTAGCAGCCCCCTCACAGGTTTCCAAGAAACAAATTGAGCCTCTCCACTTGGATTTTTTTTTTACTATTTTGCTGGATTTTTCTAGAGTTGCCTCCCCCCCCCCCCCAGGAACGGTTTATAACAGCTTCATGACATCCATAGTTAACTGGAGGCAAGTTTCACTCAGGGTGAAATTTCACAAAGGTCTGGAGAACAAGCTCTATGAGGAGCGGCTTGAAGAGCTGGGCATGTTTAGCCTGAAGAAGAGAAGGCTGAGAGAAGACATGATAGCCATGTAGAAATATGTGAGAGGAAGTCATATATATGTGTTGTGTTCATCGAAACAGGCCCAGGTTTCACACTGAGTGTATAAATACATTTAAAAACATATTAGCTATATATATTACTGTGTTAGAGTGTCATTTTGTGTCATTTTGGTTGGTGGTGTGCCCCAGGATTTTGTAAATGTAAAAAATGTGCCGCGGCTCAAAAAAGGTTGAAAAACACTGCTGTAAATAAATAAATAAATAAATAAATAAATAAATAAATAAATAAATAAAAAGACCCATTGAATCCATTAGATTTATCTATGTGTTGATTTACCATTCATTGATTGATTGGGTCTATTCTGATAGGGACTAAACAATTTTCAAACCAATATCAGCAATAGAGGTGCAATTAAGCACATTTGGTTGGTTGAATACCATTGACATTCCCGATTAGAGTTGAAACTATTGTTAAATAGTGAGACAGCACTTATGGAAACCCCATTAATTCAACAGGTCTTCTCCAGCTGGGAATGTCACTAAGACTCAGGTCATAATCCCACAAGGAAACTTAGGGCATTGTCTGCATATACTTTACTCACCATTGTCTTTTGTCAAGTTTTAATAGGTCTACAATACCAACCTTGGAGATGTCACCCATGGAAAGCCTGAGCCATATCACGACAACAGAAGTTCTCATTGCCACGGCTGTTTTCTGTTTACTCTTTCTGATTGTCAAGTCCTTCAGGAAACAGGTTCCCCATGGCCTGAAGAAAATCCCTGGGCCAATGGGGTACCCAATCATTGGCAACATGTTGGAATTGGGGAAAAACCCCCACCTGAGCCTGACGCAGATGAGCCAGAAATATGGAGACGTGATGATGATCCATATTGGCAGCACGCCCGTGTTGGTGCTGAGTGGGCTAGAAACCATACGGAAAGCTTTGGTGAGGCAAGGAGCTGAGTTCTTGGGGCGCCCGGACCTTTACAGCTTCCGTTATGTGAGTGATGGGGAAAGCCTGGCTTTTGGCCACGATTCGGGAGAAGTGTGGCGCGCTCGGCGGAAATTGGCCCAGAATGCCTTGAAGTCCTTTGCTGCTTCACCCAGCCCCATCGCACCTTCCATGTACCTCATAGAAGAGCATGTCTCCAAAGAGGTCAACTACTTGATCCAGAAGTTACAAGAGGTGATGCGGGAGAAGAAGTCCCTAGACCCTTACCGATACGTCGTGGTCTCCGTGGCCAATGTCATTTGCGCCATGTGTTTTGGCAAACGTTACAGCCACGACAATCAGGAATTCCTCAGCATCATTGATGAGAGTGAAACGTTTGTGGAAGTGGCTGCTTCAGGGAATCTTGCGGATTTCATCCCATTGCTTCAATATCTCCCGATGAGCAGCATGAAGGCGTTTAAGGAATTCAATGAGAAGTTCACAGTTTTCCTACTTAATATGGTCAAGGAACACTATGAGAGTTTCAGCAAGGTAAGGAAGTGAGGAAGAAGGACATCCTTGTCCTATCTCAAGGGTGCAAACAAAACACAAGGTGTAGCTCACTGCAGTGAAACACAATCTAGAGCAGGGGTGCTCATTACGGTGATCGGGAGCACCTAGGTGATCTTCGGCCCTCTTCCAGGTGATCTTTGGGCCTCACCAGCCGGATGGCACGCTCCTGCCATGCGTGCGCACGTGCGCTCCCGCCGCCGCCTTTGCGGGGCTTCTTTTGCCAAAATGAGGCTTTAGTGGGCGGGCCCTGGCGCTCGTCTTGCCATGCACGGTGTGGTGACATGACTGCCCACTGGTTGCTGCTGGGGGGGGGGGAGCAAGAAGAAGGCACACACACGGATAGGATGCAAGGCTGTGGGAGGGATGGAGGGATTGTGTGTGTGTGTGTGTGAGAGAGAGAGAGAGAGAGCCAAGGAGAGAAGAAAGAAATCCGGAGAACTTTTTCGGATCCTTTTGGCAGGCAGGCAGGCGGGCGCTGGAAGGAGAGAGGGAGAGAGAGAGAGAGAGAGAGAGAGAGAGAGAGAGAGAGAGAGAGAGAAAAGAGGCGAAGGAGGCCGGGCAAAGTGGGGCAAAGCCAAGCAAGCCCCGCCGCAAACCCTGCTGCTGCCCTCGGGACTCCCATTCCAAGCCGAGACCTGGGCGAGCTAGCTGTGTGGGGCTGCTTTCTTTCCTTGGTTGGGGGCGAGGAGGGAGGGCTCCATCGAGTTCCTGCGGCTGAACCCGAGGAGGAGGGGGCTGCAAGGATGGAGACTCCACTTGCTGCTGCTGCTTGTGCCCTCACCGCCTTTCTCCGCCTCGCCCTCCCTCGCCCTCGAAGGAGAAAGGCGGCGAGGGCCCACGGGGGGGGGAGGGTGGCTCTTCAGAGCCGGCTAGGAAGAGCCACCCCCCCTCTCCCGTGGGCATGGACTGCCACCAGTGGGAGGGGTCCTCCTTCCTGCCAGCCATCCACTTGGGCGTCCTTTCTGAGTGACACCCTCGAAAGGAAGGAAGGGCGCCCCCCCCTGCTGCATCTGTCACTTTGGGGAAGCACCTCTTCCACTCTTCCTTCTCCTGCCCAGGTAAGGAAGCCTCGAGGGAGGAGCGAGGGGGGGAGGTTGCCGTGGGGAGGCTCCAGCCTCACGTGGGTCCCTCTCTCGGTTGAGTTTTCTGGCCCAGGCAGCAGCCAGGCGGCCCCTCTTCCCTGCCCTGTGCCTTCCGAGCCGCCGCCGAAGCCATATCTGGTGCGCCTATAAATTCTGGTGCGCATTATAGGTGCGCCTATAAATTCCCTCCTGCTGCGTGCGTGGGAGGGGCCTGCTGTGCACGCAAGAAGCAGGATGGGATGGGGACTTCCTGCTTCGCGAAAGCACGCAGCAGGAAGGAGGAAGGCAACGAAAACATTAAGAGAGAGAGAGTGCGCGCAGGCAAGGAGGATCCGCTTCCTGGGTGCGCGTGGCAGCGAGTTCCTGGGCAGGCAAGAAAGATGCCCTGCGCGGACGGAAGGCTGCAGTGCACGCGCACGCTCACATGTACAACAGGTGATCTTTTCAACTTGATTGTTCACATAGTAGCTCACATGATGAAAAAGTGTGGGCACCCCTGATCTACAGAATAGGCTACATTAAACAAGGCGGCTGCACACTATGCTCCCAAAGAGAATAATACAAACTCACAAGTAGGTACACTGGGTCTATCATACATATCAAAAATCTTCATTCAATTTGGCAAAACGCATATCAAAACACTTTCAAATATAAACATTGGTTACAAGCATCAATACAGGTGGGTGATTCCAGTCCAAATGACAAGGCAATGTCTGCCTAATGAGAGGAAAGTCCTGCAGAGCTTAGAGCACAGTAAAGTCATTAACATTCAGTTCTTTAGGGACACAACAACTCACGGGTCCCAAACAAGCAAAATGAGGGGCTGGCGTCACAACCAGATGGTAAGGTAGCTGGAGACATGTCTACGGCTGTCTGGGTGTAGACGTCCTGCTTTTTCGTCGTTTCACGTGGAAAACATGCTTCTTCAGGGCGTTCCTGCTTTGGGACGCTCCTCCTGGGTATTGTAGTCAGGCAGATTTACTGCTACATTTGCTAGAAGATCTAAACACATATTGGTAGCCAAAAGTGAGCATACAGTAGACTATGAGAAAGAACATCAAATACAGCCATACATTGTACATACCAGAAATAAAAAGGTCAGTAGCATCACAAAGTAGTATCTTCTAGGGCTGGATACAGCAACTAGAGAGCGTGATTAGGAGATTGATATAGGGCAATCTACAGGTGGTTTTGATTAGAGGAGAAGAGTCTGGACCGAAAGAGGCTCGTTAAGGTCCCCTGTGGATTCTGAGGACATGAGTAGAATCCATTTTCTTTCAATGTGTAATAAGTGTTTGTGGTGATCGCAATGTGGTGAAAACTTGACTTTCTCAAGCCCTTTGACTCTTAGTGATTCTGGGGCAACTTGAGCTTCAACACAGTGTTGATGGAATACCGAGTCTTGCATCCCACAGTGAATGCGAGAAAGATGTTCCATAATTTGGATTTTAAGGCTTCTGGACATCATACCAACATAACTGCGGGCGCAACCACAACGGATACAGTAAATAACCCCCCGTAGTGGTACAAATAATCTCATCCCTTAGCCTGAACGTTCTACCAGTGATCTTGGTGATTTCTGGCGTGGAGTCAATAAGTGGGCAAATCTGGCATTTGCCGCATTTTTTAGATCCTGGATTGGGACATACCTGGATCCTTTTATGTTGGTGATTAGTATGGATTAGTATCTAAGTCAGAGCTGAATTGGTTGAAGGTACTTCAAATCCCATCACCCGTTGTCCATAGTCACCCAAACATATTGTTTTTGTGATTAATCACTATGCATTAATTATGTTCACTTTGTAACAATGAAAATACATCCTGCATATTAGATATTAGCATTAGAATTCATAAGAGTAGCAAAATTATTTATGAAGTAGCAACGAAAATATGGTTGGGGGTCACCACACCATGAGGAACCTTATTTAGGGGACATGACATGAGAAAGGTTGAGAAACACTGCATTAATACATATATCTTTCTGTTTAATTGCTATTAAATTTTTTAAAAAATAATTTCTAGGGGGGTGGTGAGTAAAAAATTTTTTGGAAAGGGGCGGTAGGCGAAAAAGTTGGGGAACCACTGATCTAGTCCTTGGGCTTTATCCTGGGACCGGCCTTTTGAAGACCCTAATCA
The DNA here is from genome assembly GCA_030556195.1 of Anolis apletophallus. Lineage (NCBI taxonomy): Eukaryota > Metazoa > Chordata > Lepidosauria > Squamata > Anolidae > Anolis > Anolis apletophallus. Next base: position 34,403,093 of record JARBWK010000015.1, on the reverse strand, counting down.
CCCACAATTACTCACCTCTGTCCTATATACACCTGTTTGAGAACCATCTTGGTCTTCCGCAAGAATCATAGTAGATAGATGTCCATTTCTAAGTTGGAAAAACAGGCCCGTTCTTGTTTGGAACAGTTTAGCATGACCCTGGCTATTTAATACTACTGGGGGAGGCAAGATATGGTTTGTATTTATACCAAGCAGAAAAAAATGTGGCCCAAAGAATCCGGAAAGATTAAGGGCTGAAATCCAGTGGAAGTTTCATGTATTTATTAGTTTCCTAGAGAGCAGGGAAAGTACATATGTCACTGTGAGTTCCTTGGAGGAATAGCAGGTGTCACTGTTACAAATTGCTAAACGAATACAATCTATTCAGATTAAGTTTCCTTTTTGTTTTCAGGATAGTATCCGGGATATCACCGATTCTCTCATTGAACAAAGCCAGGAAAAGTTTCAGATCTCCTCTAAAAAAATAGTCAACCTTGTCAATGACCTCTTTGGAGCAGGTAAGGATGTCTTCTAGAGGAGATAACCAACACCAAAGATGGTTTGATTGATTTGTAGACAAAACTATGTTTAGATCAAAATACAGAATAGACTGAAGGGAGTGAAGACCTCTCCTGGACAGGCCCGGAGTAGGCTCTTCGGCTGCCCGAGGCCAAGATGCCGGCGCCACCCCCCAGGGCGTGGAAAGCCACGCCCCGCAGGGCGCGGAAAGCCACGCCCTCAGGGAGCTGCTGCGCATGTGTGGCAGCAGCCCCGGCCGTGCGGCTTCCGTCGCCTCCTCCCCCGCGACCTGAAGGAGGGCCCAAGAAGGTGGACGGAAGCCGCGCGGCACCGGCCCCACGGCTTCCGTCCACCTCGCACCTTCCTTTCGGTCGCGGGAGGAGGAGGTGGATGGAAGCCGTGCGGCACTGCTCACAGGGCTTCCGTCCGCCGCCTCCTCCATCTCCTGCGACCAAAAGGAGGGCACGAGGAGGAGGGTGGGACTTTCCTTCATCCTCCTCGCGCCTGCCTTTCGGTCGTGGGAGGAGGAGGCGGCAGCAGACGGAAGCTCCGCGAGCAGTGCCGCACGGCTTCCGTCCACCTCCTCCCTCCCGCGACCGAAAAGAAGGTGCGAGGAGGATGAAGGGAAGTCTCACGCCTCCTCGCCGCCTGGGCCGCCCCCTTGCAAAGGAAGGAGGCGGCCAGGAGGAGGAGGAGGAAGGGAAGCCCGCTGGCGGGCATGCGTGCGCATGCATGCATGCCCGCCGGCGGGGCGGAGCTTCCCTTCCTCCTCCTCGCCGCCTCCTTCCTTTGCAAGGGGGCAGCCCAGGCGAGGGGAGGACGCCATTCCTCCTCCCGCCCCCTCGCAGCGCTCTCCCCGCCCTCTCCCGAGGTATGATGACTCTCTCGGGAGAGGGCGGGGGGAAAGCGCTGCGAGGGGGCGGGTTTTTTTTTAAAAAATTAAATATTTTTGGGTGGTCGAATCCGCTGCCCCCCAAAACCTGCCGCCCGAGGCCATGGCCTAGTCTGGCCTTATGGGTAATCCGGGCCTGCTCCTGGATCTAATGAAGCAATCCTAATGCTGACCATCATGTCTACCGGATTTTTACGACTACAGGTCCTACAGCCCAAGCTATTGCACTGTAGGACCTATAGGACTCCAGCACTGTTGGCTGGAGTAGATGGGAGTTGAAGTCCAAAATATCTGTAGACCACCATGTTTGGCAGTTGTTTCTCATATTGGCTACTTTGATGCAAGGGTTTTGTTTATTGGTGAGTTTTCTATTAGTGGGGCAAGACATCTACTCTGAGATTGAATATAAACATTACAAGAGCTATCAAAAATGTTGAATACCACATGTAAAAGTGTTCCACATGGGTGACAGCTCCTTTACTATTCTTTAACCACCAGATCTAGCCAGTTGACCTGAAGGCATCTAACCATACATCAAGTGGAAGCCAGAGTCCTGCTAGGGTTTGCGGAGAGAAGACTGTGGGTTGAAAATGCTCACTAGACTCTCCCAACCAATTGTTGAATAGAGAGTCAAGACTTATGCAAAACACCTCAATTCAAGCCTTTTTTCCATCTTAATACCAGTGTTTTTCAACCTTTTTTCAGCTGCGGCACATTTTTTACATTTACAAAATCCTGGGGCACACCACCAACCAAAACGACACAAAATGACACTCTAACACAGTGATACATATAGTTAATATGTTTTATATGTACTTATACACTCAGTGTGAAACCTGGGCCTTTTTCGATGAACACAACATAGATATCCTGGCAGGAATGGCAGAAAGACACACACGAAGGTCTTGCTCAACAGCTGGGAGTTATAGTTCACCCGCAATCAAAGAGCATTCTGAACTCCACCAATGATGGAATGGAATCAAACTTCCCACACAGAACTACCATAACCAAGAGAAAATACTATGAGAGTTTGGTGGGCATTGACCTTGAGTTTTGGAGTTGTAGTTCACCTATATCCAGAGAGCATTGTGGAGGGGAGGGAGGATGACGTGGGGCGAGTCTGCGCAGTAGCGCCCGCACGGGTCACGTCTTCCTCCCCCCTCCCACAGGAGCGGCAGCGTGAGCAAAGCGAGGCAAAGCAAGCAGAGCGAGGCTGGGAAGAAGGGAGCCCGAGTGGAGAAGAAAAAGTGTTTGGCAGGAGGGGGAAGAAAGGGTATTGGAGGCTCCAATTTCCCACGGCACACCTGATGATCACTCACGGCACACTGGTTGGGAAACACTGTTAATACTATCATTTCTATGTGTTTTGATAGGTTTCGACACAGTGACCACAACTTTGTCCTGGTCACTCATGTACCTTGTCATTCACCCTGAAATTCAGAAGAAGATCCATGAAGAAATAGGTAAGCTTGGCTAATAAACACAACTCCCTTCTATCACCATGTAGGTTTCCAACCCATTGATCGTAGATACTGCCACGTTGCCCTTGCTGATGAGCAATTCAGCCAGATTAACCGGGAGAAAGATGTTCATGGCATAAGATTTCCTAGACTAGTGTTTCTCAACCTTCCTAATGCCGTGGCCCCTTAATACAGTTCCTCATGTTGTGGTGACCCCCAACCATAACATTATTTTCGTTGCTATTTCATAACTGTAATTTTGCTACGGTTATAAATCGTAATGTAAATATCTGATATGCAGGATGCATTTTCATTCACTGGACCAAATTTGGTACAAATACCCGATATGCCCAAATTTGAGTATTAGTGGGGTTTGGGGGGGGGGGGGCTGTCTTTGATTTTGTCATTTGGGAGTTGTAGTTGCTGATATTTATAGTTAACCTACAAACAAAGAACTTTCTGAACTCCACCAAATATGGAATTGAACCAAACTTGGCACACAGAACTCCCATCACCAATAGAAAATACTAGAAGGGTTTGGTGGGCATTGAACTTGAGTTTGGGAGTTGTAGTTTACCTTCATCCAGAGAGCACTGTGGGCTCAAACAATGATAGAGCTAGATCAAATTTGGCTTGAATACTCGCTGTGCCCAAACATGAACACTGGTGGAGTTTGGGGAAAATCAACCTTGATATTAGGGAGTTTTAGTTGCTGGGATGTATAGTTCACCTACAATCAAAGAGCATTTTGAACCCCAGCAATGATAGAATTGGGCCAAATGTCCCAAGTAGAAAACCCATGCCTTGAAGGGACTTGCTGGCACGAGCCTCCCTCCAGCCTCGCTCTCCCTCGCCTAAACATGCGCACAATGCTGCCATGCTCTGAGCATGCCTGCTCTCTCCTCCCCACAGATACAGCCCTCCCCTTGGCTGTGAGGCTGACCAATCACAACGGCGGAGGGCTTTTGGTGGGAGAATTCGCGGTCTGTTTCCAAAAAGGAAGAGAAGGACAGGTGGAAAAATCTTCAGCCTTCTCTTACAAAGGGGTTCCTAAGACCATCAGAAATATATGTTTTTGATGGTCTTTGGCGACCCCTCTGAAACCCCCTCGCAACCGCCCAAGGGTCTGACCCCCAGTTTGAGAAACACTGTCCTAGATAATATATGTCATCGTATGTGTGGAATGTGGCCTTGGAGAAAACCCTGGACGATTCAGACATACCACAAATTTATTAGATGAAGAGCAGATTTCTAAAGTGCTAACACTTTTAGATGGAAAGTTGAAGACCAGTCTCCCTCAGTAGAGTGTTCCAAGCAAAGGTTAATATCTGTGAGACCAACAAGATAAGGCAAACAGGCGGTTTGCTAGCAAATCTTTATGACCATCATTGAAATCCAGGGAAAAACTACGGTTGGGGACAACCATGAGTTAAATGCAAAGATCACAATAATCTCAGTAGAAGTGGAAATTATATCATATTATTCACAATATCGTATCATAGTCATATTAATCACACAAATACATAATCATGAAGAAAGCACAACGTAATGGCATATATGAACTTGCCCAGTGTTCATGGCGAAGATCTGTATAGTGGTGGCAAATCTGATTATACACCGGATTATAACCGTTCCAAACGGAAGCATAGAGTTTCTCCCAATGGGAGTGGAGTGTTCCCTTCCCTTCTGTGGGTATCCTCAAAAGTCCCAAAATATTTGTAATCCAAAGTTACCGTATTATAGTCCAGTATCAGCGGGAAACTCACAAAAAAGACAAATGTCTAATAAAGTAATTGCTAGGTGGTATATCACGGGCGGATAATCCAAATCCAGTCAGAGATACACGGATCTTCGCGAAGGAAATATAATAGCATTTATAATCCACAACGGGAAATGAAGCTTTTCATCAGTAATTTTTTTTTTTGAAAAAGTTTTATTGTTTAAAACACATTTACATATCTCAACATTGCAAACACATCATTAAACATACATTCTCTAACACCTCTTGCGGGTGTCAGGGCACAGAATTACAGTCATCCATTGTACACAATTAAAACATACACAAAAACAAGAAGTTTGACTTCACCCTTTGACTACGAACCTTTTATATTTTAAACCAAAACAATAAGCAGTATATGGATATTTAGAAAACTTAGCCCTAGACTAGTCTTTGCAAATTATAACCAATATCCCTTTAACTCTTCCCTTTTGTTACTTTTGACATATATAATAAATGGATTCCACGTCTTCTCGAATACTTTCGCGGGCCTCTTCTGACCGCATTGGTCAGCTTGTCTGATTCCGCTATGTCCAGTAACTTAAAAATTAATTCATCTATTTCTGGCGATGTTTTCTCTCTCAGTGTTTTGCCCAGCAGATCCTGGCAGCGTAATTACATAAATCAGAAGATTTCCCTTTCCTTTTTCCATTTTCTCCGTATCTATAATATTTAATAAGAAAACCTCAGGCTTAAATTCAATTTTCGTATGAAGTATCTCCTCCACCCAAATGTGCACTTTTTTCCAAAATTTCCTTGCAAGTCCACCATTGATGGTAGAACGTTCCTCTGGTGGCTTGACATTTCCAACATAGGACATCTCAGTCTTATATATTTTCCCTATTTGTGCGGGGTTAGATACCATCTATAAATCATTTTTAGAAAATTCTCTCTTAACGAATATGCACATGTAAACTTTAAATTAATTAGCCATGCTTTTTTCCACCTTTCCTGTGGGATTCTGTAACCCAGATTATCCGTCCATTTCTGCATGTATTCTTTTATTGGATTCCTGTCGTGTCTAGTTTTTAGAATAAGTTTGTATAGTCTACTAACTCTTTTGGGTTCAATTTGTCATAATCTTTCCCGTTCAGTTGCTTTGTCCTCCCAACCTCTCTCTTTTATCCTTCCCAAATCTAGCCCTTAGTTGGTTATACTGGAGCCAGTTTATATTATATTGTGCCATATCCTCTTGCGTCTTTAGTGTATAGCTGTTCCCCTCCTTTTTGAGTAGGTCTTTCTAAGTTGGCCAGGGTCTCTCACCTATTTTGTATAATGAAAGAGCCTCTAGGGGTGAAACCCATAGTGGCAGCTTCTTACCCAATAGGTTCTTGTGTTTTTCCCACACCTTATAAAGTGGGGCTTTTATAATATGATTTTTAAAGTTTTTATCTTGCTTTATCTTATCGTAGAATAGGTAGGCATGCCATCCGGCTTTGTTTTCCCATCCTTCCACCATCAGTAGGTCTTTATCTGTTATATCTGTCCATATTTTTAAACTGTCTAGGCAGTTTGCCTCGTAGTAACCCACTAGGTCCGGGAGTCCGAAGCCTCCATTCTCTGGGAGCTCCTGTAGGTATTTTTGTCTTATCCTTGGTTTTTTTCCTCGCCAAATAAATGCTGAGAGGTCTCTTTGCCATCTTTTTATCAGAGTCTGATTTTTCAAAATTGGCAACATTTGAAAAGAAAGTTTAATCTGGGAATATTTTCATTTTGATAGTGGAAATTCTTCCAAGCAGCGATATATTCAGGTTCTTCCATCTTCCCAGATCTCCTTTGATCTCGCTCCACACTTTTTCATAATTATTTTTGACCAGTTGACAGTTTTTTGCCGTTATATTTATCCCTAAATATCTCACCTGTTTTACTATTGGGATTCCAGCTTTCTTTTCTATCAATTGGGCCTCTTTCTTTTCTACATTTTAATTAGCATTTGTGATTTTAACTTATTCAGTTTAAGTCCCGATATTTTTCCAAATTTTTCTAATTTTTCTAACCACTTACCTATATTCTCTAGTGGGTTTGGGATTACACATGCCAAATCGTCTGCGAACGCAAGTATCTTGTATTTTCTGTTTTTAATTTGCAGGCCTTTTGTTTCATTATCTCTCTCCACTTCCTTCAGGAATAAGTCAAGAACAAAGTTGAATATTAGAGGTGATAGGGGGCAACCCTGTCTCGTGCCCCTATTTATTGATATCTTTCTTGAGGTCTGGCCGTTAACTATTACCTGGGCCCATTGGTTCTTATATATTGCTTTTATCGCTGCTTGGAAGTTGTATCCCATATCTAACTGTGCCATTAAATTTTCTATTAGGCCCCAGTTTATCCGATCGAATGCCTTCTCGGCATCGAGGAATGCTATCGTTGCTTTTTTGTCTATGTTTTTGTCTAGATACTCTATAATGTTTAATATAATTCTAATATTCCTCTTCATCTGTCTTTTTGGGAGGAATCCCGTCTGCGCTTGGGAAATCCATGTATTTAGGAACTCTTTTAGTCTTTCAGCCATTATGCTTGCGTATAGTTTGTAATCCACATTTAGTAAGGCAATCGGCCTATAATTTTGGACCAATTCCGGGTCTTTCCCTTCTTTGTAGATCACCGTTATTTCAGCATCTTTCCAACTTTCTGGTATCGTACCCCTTTTTAGAATTTCATTCATTACCCTCTTTAGGTATGGGGTCAGCTCTTTTTTCAATTTTTTATAGTATATGTCTGTTATTCCGTCTGGGCCTGGGGCTTTTCCTGGTTTTAATCTGTCTATAGCTTTGTGTATCTCTCTTTCCGTGATTTCTATGTTCAATTTCTCTCTTTGTATATCTGTTATGTGGGTTAATTTTTGTTTGTCCAAGTACTCTTGTATGTCTTCTCTATTTATATTGTCATCTTGGTATAGTTCTTGATAATATCTTTCAAATTCTGCTAATATTTCTTCTTGTTTTGTGTATGCATTTCCATCCCGTCTAACTTTTGTTATCATATTTTTTGTTTCTCCTTCCTAAACTGGTAAGCCAGCCATTTCCCAGCTTTATTTCCGTACTCAAAGTTCTTCTGTTTTAAAAATTTTAGCTTTTTTTCAATTTCCTTGGTCTCTAACATTTTTATCTGATTTTGGAGTGTTTTTATTTTAAAGCTTAACCTTCTATCATTTGGGTTACTTTTTAATTTTTTTTCTATGGTTGACAATTCTTTTTGGGCCCTCTGGACTTCCAGTCTGTGCTGTTGGTTTTAGCGCTTGCCTGTGCAATAAAGTTTCCCCTCATGACGGCTTTGCTTGCCTCCCATATTGTGAATATGTCCGTCTCGGTCTTATCGTTTAATTGGAAGTATTCTTTAATCAAGTTTATGTTTTTCTGGATATCATCCTCTGTTCTAAGTAATGAGTCATTTAGTCTCCATTTATACTGTCTCTTCCCCCACTTTAATGTAATTGTCACTGGAGAGTGGTCTGAGTGGATTCTCTCAAGGATTTTGGCTTTTGATGTTTTGCCTACTAGGTTTTTTGAGACAAGGATCATGTCGATCCTAGTCCAATTCTTCCTTCTTCCCGAATAAAATGTGAAATCCTCAGTTTTCTCGTTTTTTTTCCCTCCATATATCCACTAGCATATTTTCTCTGGTTAATTTAAAGAATGTATTTGGTAGTTTATTCTTCATATCATTCCCTTTGGGGTTTTTGATCTTCTTATCAACTTTTGGATTACATATCCCATTGAAGTCCCCCATCACTATACACTCATCCCATTCTATTGCAGAAATTTTTTCATTGAATTTTTCATAGAACCCGGTTTTAGAATTATTAGGAGCATAGATACAAACAAATAAAATTCTCGTACTGCCAACTAGACCCATTGCAGCCACCATTCTTCCCTCCCCGTCAGAAAATTGTTTCTGTGGCTTCAAGTTGGGGCTTATATATAGGGCTACTCCCCTGTGTTTCTTTTCTGTTCCTGAGGTGAATAACTCTCCTAGTTTTTTCTTTTCTAGGAGGTCTCTCCTTGATTCTTTCATATGTGTTTCTTGGAGGGCATATACCTGAGCCTTTTGGTTGGATAAGTAATGAAATACCTGATGAAATACATCAGTAATTAACAAACTGGGCAGCAAAATATGTTACAATGATGTAAACAGGTGTCAGGGACGGGCCGCGACGGTACGTTTCGCCACTAATCTGGCTTTATCAAGCGGAAACCCAAGATGAATATTTTGTACACCAAGTTGTGGTTCTGTAAAAGATATATATAGGCAGGTATTTTCCAACCAATAGTTCAGCAAAAAAACCAGACAGTATTAAAGGCTACATTACAGTAATACATACCAATCCAAGTTCAAACAGGTATATCACACATGCTGGGAAAAGTGACCCAAAGGTAGCCGGCGAGGTTAAAGTGTTCTATAACAGGGCTGTCCAACTTCTACCGGCCCAGGGGCCTGAATTCCGGTCACTGATGACATGGGGGGGCGTAGGGTCTGCCCCCGCCCCCGGCTCTGCCACCGCCCCCGGCTCCACCCTCTCCCCCGCCCCGCCCCCGCCCCTGCATGCATACAGTCAAAGATAATCTTTTACTGAGATAAAATGCAGGGATAAGATATTAAATTATTTTAATTTAATATAAAATATATTTAATTCCATCCTCCCCTCCCCCTTATTATTATTTAATATTAAATATATTTAATTCCATCCTCCCCTCCCCCTTATTTTAATTTAATATTAAATATATTTAATTCCATCCTCCCCTCCCCCCTTATTTTAATTTAATATTAAATATATTTAATTCCATCCTCCCTTCCCCCTTATTTTAATTTAATATTAAATATATTTAATTCCATCCTCCCTTCCCCCTTATTTTTTATTTAATATTAAATATATTTAATTCCATCCTCCCCTCTCCTTATTTTAATTTAATATTAAATATATTTAATTCCATCCTCCCCTCTCCCCTTATTTTAATGTATCCCATCTCCCCTTATTTCATCTTTAAATATATTTAATTTTATATTTAACGCATGAGGGGAGATGGGGGGAGGAAATGAGGAGCCCCCTGAGGAGCCCCCTGCTTTGGCCTACCTTTTCCAAACGCGCAGGATCCAGGAGTACCCGGACAACGAGAGAGGCGATGACCGACTGAGTCGAAGAAGGTCCGAATTGCGTCTGTGGGCCTCAGTGATCCAGTAGTAGAGTAGCCGAAGAGTATCGTGAGAATACGCAATCCACACGGGATTTCGCTGTCAACGGCGGCGTGATCTCGCGTTGACAGCGAAATCCCGTGTGGATTGCGTATTCTCGCGATACTTGCTCTGAACCCAGAAGTAGGTATTTTTTTAAAAAAAATATTATTTATTTTATTTTTCAATTATTATTTTTTATTAAAAAGCTTAGGGGGCCAGAGGGAAGGGGCTGGGGGGGCCGTATACGGCCTCCGGGCTGCCAGTTGGACAGCCCTGTTCTATAAGTACTGATTGGGAATGTAACAGGTGTGCTGATCCAATTATTTCAGTACCGAGGAAATGGATAGACTATCGTTGAGTCCGGATGGAAACTCACTCGCAATCAGGGAGATCCAATTGGACTCCATCATTGAAATCCAACCTGTTACTCCATCACCCTGCCCATCTTTGTTATATTTCTATGGCTATTCCACATGCATACATAAAATCCATCTGTCAAGGTACGCTTCAGTCCATACATCCGATGAGATTTTCTAAAAACTAAAACAAAGAATCCTAAACAGTCTGAAGGTTGAGGCATGTTAACAAGATGATTTGCTGACTTCTACGAAAGGGAGTGACAATTTATCTAAGCTCATTTGAAATCCTGAATAACTCTGTGTTTCTCTTGAGTTGTTTTTCTATAGATATCTATGGCAAGGTAAAGGCTCCCCCCCATTACCAGATGGTCCTTTCCCTCTACAAACAACTGCAAGACTTCTTGGCTGAGAATTCATACATCCGATGAAGTTGATAGAGTCTACAAACACATCTACTACAAACTTCTTTCTCTCAGTCCATCTCAAAGATGCCATAAACTCCTTTGATATGAGAGTGGGCCAATAAGTCCTTGACTTTTTGAATTTCCCGCCTCTTAACTGAAAGGGCAACATCGCTCCTGTCAACAGGCATCTGTCAGGTGACTCTTGTCAAAATTTGAACAAGCTGCGTCATTTAGTTTGTGTTTGACAGCCATTGATAGCAGACTACCGCGTGATTTGAGGAGAAAATGGAAAAAAGTGAATTTTGTGTGCTCATTAAGCATTATTTTTTGTGGAAAAAAACCATCACTCAAACAAAGGCTAAGCTTGATAAATATTATGGGGACTCTGCACAATCGATTTCAATGGTAAAAAAGTGGTTTACTGAATTTTGTCATGGCCATACAAACACGGAAGATGCCGAACGTGCTGGACACCCAATTGAGGTCTCTACACCCAAAACAATTGAAAAAATTCATGATATGGTGTTGGCCGGAGATTGAAAGTGCGAGAGATTGTGGAAGCCATAGGCATCTCACATGGCTCAGTGGTTTCAATTTTAAATGATCACTTGGGTATGAGAAAGCTTTCTGCACGATGGGTGCCGTGTTTGCTCACAATGCAAGGGTGCACACATGTGCAGTTTCCATGGCAAAAATCCATGAATTGGGATACGATTTGCTCCCTCATCCGCCCTATTCTCCGGATTTAGTCCCGAGTGACTATTTCTTGTTTCCAAACCTGAAGAAATGGCTCGGCGGAAAGAGATTTGACTCCAACGATGAAATCATCTTACAAACAAATACCTATTTTGATGACCTCGACAAATCTTATTTTTTGGAAGGGACAAAAAAATGAGAGAAACGTTGGACAAAGTGTATAGAGCTCAATGGAACCTACGTTGAAAAATAAAATGATTTTTTATCCAAAAACCTGTGTTTCATTCAAAAAGTCATGGACTTATTGACCCGCCTTCATATATAGACTAACCTTACTTTGAACTCAGCCAGCAGTTCAATCCATTTTTTTGCATGGAATGGGGAAGCGGTGCCGCCTCATACTCTGCCTCAACAAAGCATGCATCTTAGGGTGTCTGGTTTGATTGAAGAAGACTGGATTCCAATGTCTTTCTCTCTATTCTCCAACCTACAGATGAAGTCATTGGCAGAGAACGAAAACCGCGGCTGTCGGACCGACCTCTGCTGCCTTATACAGAGGCTTTCACCATGGAAGTGTTCAGGCATTCCTCCCTCCTCCCTTTCACAATTCCCCACTGGTAAGTCCTCTTCTGTGCCCAAATATACTGAAGGCACCAGGTGCTAACTGATCTTGTTCTGCTCAGTACTTCCAAACTCTGGGTTTCCTACTGGTTTCTACCTTAACAAGCAGCATTGTCTATTAAGTCCTGTCTTTTTATGATGTGGCCAGGATCCATATATTTGTCTTTTAGTAGTTGACAATATCTATAGTCCTCTTATTTATTTATTTATTTATTTATTTATTTATTTATTTAAAACTTTTATATACCGACAGGGGCGGACCTACCTGTTCCCAGGGGGTACGCGAAAAAAAATTTGCCCCTCCCCCAGTTGCTCCCGAGGGGAGCCCAGTGCGCATGCGCCAATCTGTGCGCACACGCACTGACTCCAGAGTGCGCCTCCCGCTTTGGAGACCAGTGCGCATGCGCGAAACTGCGTGCATGCGCACTGGTCTCCAAAGCGGGAGGTGCCTCTGTAGCCAGTACGCATGCGCAGAGCTTTTTCACGCGTAGAAGCTTCTGCGCATGCGGAGGCGCAGCCGGCCTAACAAAGGCCCAGCCTAACAAAGGCCCACACCTCCTGGGTGACGTCGCCCTACGCGCCTGCGTAGTCCGCCTAATGGACGAACCGGCCCTGTATACCGATCTTCTCAACCTCCGCAGAGGGACTCAGGCCAGTTAACAGCAAGGATTCAATGCCCAATTACAAATTAAAACATCATAAAACAATAAAAGATTAAAATACAAGTAGATTAAAATACATAAAAATGAGAAGGATGGAATATAAATACTGTAGATAAATAAATAAATAAATAAATAAATAAAATGTGAGTAGATCAATAGGTACCACTTCGGTGGGAAGGTAACGGCGCTTCATAGAGTCATGCTGGCCACATGACCAGTAGACGTTGTCAGTAGACATTTCCAAGGTCATGTGGCCAGCATGACTGTATGGTGCGCCATTACCTTCCCACCGAAGTAGTACCTATTGATCTACTCACATTTTATTTATTTATTAATTAATTTAATTAATTAATTAATTAATTAATTTACAGTATTTATATTCCACCCTTCTCACCCCGCAGGGGACTCAGGGCGGATTACAATGTACACATACATGGCAAACATTCAATGCCATAGACACACAACACATATAGACAGACAGTCAGAGGTTATTTCTGGCCACCATGTTTTCAAATGCTAATTTGGCAGAAGCTGGGCCTAACAGTGGGAGCTCACCCTGCTCCCCGGATTCGAACCACCGACCTTTCAGTCAGCAAGTTCTGCGGCTCAGCAGTTTAAACCGCTGTGCCATCGGGGGGCTAATAAAATAAATAAATAATGTGATTCCTTTTTCTGTTTACAGCACAGTCAAAGAAACCTCCCTCAATGGCTACTACATCCCAAAGGACCTCTGTGTCTTTGTCAACCAGTGGCAGGTCAATCACGATGAGTAAGTCTACCTTGGAGAACCAGACACACTTACTATTATTATTATTATTATTATCATCAAACTTTATTTATACCCTGCCCCATCTCCCAGAAGGGACTCGGGGCAGCTTACATGAGGCCAAGCCCACAACACATAGTAAAATAACACAACAGCAAATAAAACAATATAATCACTATACCTTACAATAAGCAATAAACAACAACTATATAGTTTAAAAACATTATGGCTGGGCCAGATGTAAAGTATTAAAATTATTTAAAATAAATGATACTGGGTGCGAACAGAGGTAGAATGTGTGACACAGGTGACTAAAGTGCTTCTGAGGACATTTTGCAAAGGTTGATCAGAGCAGGGCGTTATTTACTTTATTCCGGGAAGGCACATTTGAACAGCCACGTTTTCAAGCACCTCCTAAAAATTGTCAATGTGGGGGCCTGTCTGGTATCCTTAGGGAGCGAGTTCCAGAGTCAAGGGGCCACCACAGAGAAGGCTCTCTCCTTCGTCCCCACCAATTGCGCCTGCGAAGAGGGTGGGAGCGAGAGCATGGTCTCCCCAGATGATTGAAGAGATCGCCTAGGTTCGTAGATGGAAATGTGGTCACGAAAGTAGATAGGTCCCAAAACGTTCAGGGCTTTGTGGGTAAGAACCCGCACCTTGAATTGGGACCGGAAGATGAACGGCAGCCAATGGAGCTCTTTAAACAGGGGGGTTGACTGCTCCCTGTAGGACACTGCAGTTAGTAATGTAGCTGCCGCCCGTTGGACCAATGAAAACTTCCGGGCCGTCTTCAAGGGCAGCCCCATGTGGAGTGCATTACAGTAGTCCAATCTGGAGGTGACTAAGGCGTGGACCACCATCCATCCAGAGCTTGGGTGAAATTCTTTGTGTGGACTGCAGCTCCCAGAATTTTAAAGCACTTTATGGGTTTTTTTGGCTTTACCAAAGTTGCTTAATGCTTATACTGAAAAGGGAAGCAGCTAACACCGCTCCGAGGGCACGGGGCAGCAACTCTAAGTCAGAGGCGAGGCCACCCCCCAGACGGAGATTATCCCTAGGACGGCCACCAGGACAGAAGAAGGACAATGTGAACATCATGGACCCCCTCCCTGGTACGGCTATTGCCAAGCCAGAAAACGGGGGATATAGACCCAGGACCTTCTGGGGGGCAAGTTTTAACAACTGGAGCCACAGAGATTCTGCGGACTCCCCCCATGTGCCTCTCCAACCCCCAAATCAACCGGGCCGAGGACCGGTTGAGCAACCCCGGCACCCCCACCCTTTTCGGAGGGCGGGCAGGGAGCCGGACACCTAGTCAAGTCGCTTAAGAGGGATGGGCAGGGGCGGGCAATACGCGTGATCTCGGGTAGGGGTAATAGGGACGGTAGCCGTAGGCCTTATGAGAGAGAGTGGAGGAGCCGTAGGAAGGCTCGTTCTCCCTCTGACCTACGTGCTATCCCGAAGTACGCAGATGGTGAGTTCCCAACTTCCTCTCCTCCAACTCTGATCCTGGCCAACGCTAGATCCGTGCGAAATAAATCAGGGGCCATTAGGGACCTCCTCCTAGAAAGGAGGGCCGACCTTGCCTGTCTCACTGAGACATGGCTTCAGGAAGGCGATGACGTCATCTTGCACGAGATTACATCTCCAGGGTTTGTGGCCAGTCATCAGACGAGGACAGAGAGGCGGGGGGAGGGGTGGCCATTCTCAGCCGAGACACTATTAATTCCAGGACGATTCCGACAGCGAACATTCCTGGGATGGAGTGTGCGGGCCTGGTGTGGGATTTGGGTGAGAGCGTAGCCTTCCTGCTGGTGTACCGTGCACCCGACGCACCAGCAGGAAGTCTGCCTAAGCTGCTGGAGGTGGTCGCGGAGTGGGCATTGAGATTTCCTAGACTTATTGTTCTGGGGGACTTCAATGTCCACGCTGACACCACCTCCCCGTCAACTGCAGCCATGGACCTAGTGTCTACCATGGAGGCACTAGGACTCTCACTCTGTAAGACCGGCCCCACCCACCATGCAGGACACACACTAGATCTGATCTTCGCTGCCGGAATTCAGGTGATCCTAACCTCCATTACGGAGGTTCCATGGTCGGATCACAGTGTCCTGGAAGTCCGGTTGGGATTGGCTCCTCCTCCCGGTAAGGGTGCAGAACCTATTTTGGTTCGCCCAAGGAGACTTATGGAACCCACCAGGTTCCTGAGTGCTCTAAGGGACTGGGAACCCCCCAGCGACTCGGTCGACGGACTAGTGGAGCACTGGAACATCAGTCTCTCCACGGCCCTAGACGAGATCGCCCCCAGGCGTTCTCTCCTTCCCCGTAGAAACCACTCGCCATGGTATACAGAGGAGTTGCGGGCGATGAAACGGAGAAAGAGACAACTAGAGGACATGTGGCGGAGTCTCCGTGACGAAGCGTCGAAATCAGCTTATAAACAATTCAAGGAGGTTTATGAGCAAGCTATCAAGGAAGCGAAAAAGGCCCACTATTCTTCCTTGATAGAGTCAGCTAGTTCACGCCCAGCCCAATTATTTAAGGTAATTCGGTCTCTGACAACAATCCCAACTGTCCCAAATGATAGGGGTTTGGCTCCAACGGCTGAGGCTTTCCAGAACTTTTTCGCTGACAAGATTTCGACCCTCCGCCGGGACATTCCTGCCACTCTTGATACAGTTGGTGAACTCGAGACTCCGCCGCCACTCGGTGGGCCCACCTTCACCCGTTTCCAACCGCTGGACGCAGCAGCTGTCGATAGGTTACTGGCTGCAGCTAGACCAACTACTTGCTCCCTCGACCCGTGCCCCTCCTGGCTTGTTAGATCTTGCCGGGAGGGACTACGTGGCCCCCTGGGCATGATCATAAATAGCTCCCTTGAGCAAGGAGTCTTCCCAGGGGGATTAAAAGAGGCTATGGTGAAACCGCTGCTGAAAAAGCCGAATTTAGACCCTTCGGCTCCCTCCAATTACAGGCCTGTTTCCAACTTGCCTTTCCTAGGCAAAGTAATTGAGAGGGCAGCAGCGGATCAGCTGCAGCGGTTCCTAGACGACACAGCTGGACTTGATCCCTTCCAGTCCGGCTTCCGTATTGGGCATGGGACGGAGACCGTGCTTGTCGCCATTACAGACCAACTTCGCCGCCAGCTGGCCCAGGGTGGATCAGCACTGCTTGTCTTGTTAGATCTGACAGCAGCGTTTGATACTGTAGATCATGCATTGTTGGCCCACCGTTTAGCCGCTTCCGGGGTTGGGGGGACTGCCCTTCAATGGGTGGCCTCCTTCCTCCGGGACCGGGGACAACGTGTGGAGGGGGGCGGGGAGGTCTCCGGGAGACTCCCACTTGATTGTGGGGTCCCCCAGGGGGCCATCCTCTCCCCCTTATTATTCAATGTTTACATGTGCCCCCTGGCCCAGCTGGCCCGTGACTTTGGTCTGGAGTGTTATCAGTACGCTGATGACACCCAGCTTCTGCTGAGAATGGACGGCAGGTCGGACTCCGTACCCGATTGTTTCCATCTATGCCTCGAAGCCGTGACTGGTTGGCTGCGTGCCAGCCGGCTGAAGGTGAATCCATCGAAGACGGAGATCCTGTGGCCTGGTCGGCCTGGGCTGGGTGGGTGCCGGTTGCCTACCCTGGACGGCGAGCGGCTTAACCCATCGCCGTCAGTTAAGAGCTTGGGGGTTGTGTTGGACTCCTCGCTGACCATGGAGGCCCAGGTCTCTATGGTCAGCAGGACGTCATTTTATCACCTCCGACAGGCTAGGCGACTGGCACCCTACCTGTCCAGGGATGACCTGGCCACGGTAATCCAAGCGACGGTCATCTCGAGACTAGACTACTGTAATGGCCTCTACGTTGGCCTTCCCTTGTCGACAATCCGGAAACTCAAGCTAGTGCAGAATGCCGCGGCTCGCTTGCTGGCAGGAGTGCCGGCGAGAGAGCATATCACACCTATTCTCCGGCAACTGCACTGGCTTCCTATTGAGTACCGAATTGCCTTCAAGGTGTTGGTTTTGACCTTTAAGGCCTTACACGGCCTAGGGCCTGCTTACCTGAAGGACCGCCTTACCCGTACTCGCCCCGAGATCACTGCGTTCAGATGAGCAAAATCTGTTGTTAATTCCATCAGTCCGCTCCTGCCACCTGTCGACGACGAGACAAAGGTCTTTTTCTGTGGCGGCTCCAGTGCTCTGGAACGCCCTCCCGGACAGCACCCGAGCCATCTCGGAACTGGGCCCGTTCCGGAGGGCGTGCAAGACGGCCCTCTTCGGGCTGGCCTTTAATTAGGCACACCGGACTAAGTACTATGATATACGTCCTCTTAACCCGTGTCTTGACGATGTAACCTGTTTTAAATGTGATTTTATGTTTTTATGTTTTTATCAATTGTAGGGCCACATGTTGATATGTCACAACATGCCGCCCATGTATTTTTGCTGTGATCCGCCCCGAGCCTGCTGGGAGGAGCGGAATACAAAAGGGAATAATAAATAAATAAATAAATAAATAAATAAAATTAAATTTGATCTTGGGAAGCATCCGAATGTTACAGAAGCCTAACGAAAATTATTTGTGAGTGTTTCAATTCCTAAATTCCCTCCTCTTTAATTCATGTTTATGATATCACTTTGTATGCACAGGTTTAACTAATTTGATCCAAAATATGAATTAAAAGTGAAATTACGCACACCACTGGTTACTGATATCTCCCAGCCCAATGGAGCAGTGAATGCACTCCAGGTTTTAGTCAAAGAGCAATCCAAGATGCTGCACTCTAACTCAACATATTTAAATTTTGAATGAAATCATGGACTGGATTCAGTGCCCCGCTGGCATCACATTGCCAGAACCCATCAATGATGCTGATGGTGGTCATAATGGTTCTAATCTTTTGCAGGAATCTTTGGAAAGACTCAACTTCCTTCAATCCAGAGCGCTTCCTTTCCGCGGATGGCAAAGACATCAACAAGGATGAGAGCGAGAAAGTGCTGACCTTTGGTCTGGGGAAGAGGAGATGCATCGGAGAGCAGATTGCCCGATGGGAGGTCTTCCTCTTCTTGACCTTCTTGCTCCAAGAGTTGGAATTCAGTGTCAAGGAAGGAGTGGAAGTGGACATGACTCCCCGCTATGGCCTCTCCATGAAGCACAAGCGATGCCCACATTTCCAAGTGAAGCAACGGTCCCCAAGGAATGCTAGCTAGTGAATGGCAACGGGTTTTGGAAAGGCATGATTTTTTTAGGGATCATAACCTTTCGGAAAACCAGAATCTCTCAAGCCTTTCGGAAGCGTGACCCTTTTGGAGATTAAATGGCATTCACACTATTTGGCATTCACACTATTCACACTGTGACCCCCACGAATGATGGCTCGGAACCACACTTGGCACACAAATAACCCAGGCACAGCCGGGTCCTCTAGCTCAGTGTTTCCCAACCAGTGTGCCGTGGCACACTAGTGTGCCGTGAGCGATCATCAGGTGTGCTATGGGAAATTGGAACCTCCAATACCCTTTCTTCCCCCTCCTGCCGAACACTTTTTCTTCTCCACTCGGGCTCCCATCTTCCCAGCCTTGCTCTGCTCGCTTTGCCTCACTTTGCTCACACTGCCGCTTCTGCCGCCATTTTGATCCGAGGGGGCAACGTGAGCATGTTCAGGAGTGGAGGGGGGAGGGAGGAAGACATGACCCGTGCGGGAGCTACTGCGCAGATTCGCAGACTTGCCCCACGTCTTCCATCTATCAGAAGCGGCAGTGTGGGCAAAGCGAGGCAAAGCGAGCAGAGTGAGGCTGGGAAGAAGGGAGCCCGAGTGGAGAAGAAAAAGTAAGTGTTCGGCAGGAGGGGGAAGAAAGGGCGTGAAGGGGAAGGGGGAGGAAGAGGTCTCTGTCGAAAGCTGGCATGGGCAAACATCGACCTTCCAGGTGTTTTGGACTCCAACTCCCACCATTCCTAGCAGCCTCAGGTCCCTTTCCTTTTCCCCCCTCAGCCACTTAAGCAGGAAAGGGCCCCAGGCTGTTAGGAATGGTGGGAGTTGAAGTCCAAATCACCCAGAGGGCCGAAGTTTTACCATGCCCGTTTTAGGGACCTTAAAGTGGTGAGCCTCCTTCCAACATTGTGATTCTGGATAGAAAACAAACAACAACATAACATAACATTGTTTGAGTCCACAGTGCTCTCTGGTTGAAGGTGAACCACAACTTCCAAACTCAAGGTCAATTCCCAATTCTGGCCAACAAAGCTATTTTGACATTGCTCCCATTTTCAACCACATATCTGTGTGAGATGAGTTTTTCTAGCTTGACTGCGATAAAAACTAAACACACAGAGAGAGACTGACAGCTGTTGAGCAAGACCTTCGTGTGCGTCTTTCTGCCATTCCTGCCAGGATATCTATGTTGTGTTCATCGAAACAGGCCCAGGTTTCACACTGAGTGTATAAATACATTTAAAAACATATTAACTATATGTATTACTGTGTTAGAGTGTCATTTTGTGTCATTTTGGTTGGTGGTGTGCCCCAGGATTTTGTAAATGTAAAAAATGTGCCATGGCTCAAAAAAGGTTGAAAAACACTGCTCTAGCTAGTATATAGTATATATGGTGAGCCAAAACCTCCCTTGCTGATGCGATTTTTTTTTCACAATCCCTATTCTGATCCCTTTTCAGTCCCCTAGTTAGACTGACAGGCCCCTTCTACACTACCATATAATCCAAAATATAAAGGTTTGAACTGCTTTGAACTGGATTATCTGATTCTACATTGCCCTACAATCCAGTTCACAGCAGATAATCTGGATTTTATACAGCTGTATAGTAAGGGGCCTTACCTAGAGCAACAGCGCCACAAGCTGGTCAGTCCAGGAAATGCAGGCTGCATTTCCGAAGGATCCAAAGAACACTGAAAATTCTGTCTTAAACATCCTTTGTAAACATTTCCTTTTGAGGACTGAAATTCCCAGAATCCCCAGCGTTTGGGCTGATAGGCAGGGTGATCTTGGACATTGCAGCTTTCTTAAGGCATAGATTTAAATCAATACTATTATTAAAACATTATTATTTAAAACACAACACGATTAGTACACAGCAAACAAGGTCACTCTGCTGGCTTTTGTATTGGATCATACATTGGACACTTCCCAAGTGTCTAGGACTATGTGATGTATCGGTAAATAATGCGTGCAGTTCCCAGTAGGGTGGCCTTTTGCAGCTGACAGATGATAATTTTGTGAGTGCTGATTGTGTTTAAGTGCAGGCCAAGGTCTTTAGGCACTGACTACCTTCTCTGGCTTGTGCCAGCATCTTTGCAGTTCTATCTTTAAATCCTCATATCGTGTCAGCTTTTCCAGTTGTTTCTCTTCAATCCTGTGATATCGAGCAGAATTTGGGGGTCTTGCCGTGAAGGCTGACCAGTCAGACCCACCAAAGAGGATCCGATATAGCCCTGGCGAGATAGGAAGCAGCCAATCCAGTTTTCCCTGAATTTCCCAAATAAAGATCTCACCAAATTGAATAAACGCCACCGAGTTGTTTATTTCGTTCCAGCTGGAGCGGATGTCAAACCGCAATTGTTTGCCCAAAGCTGACATAAAGCGCAAGGCAAAACATTACATTTTTTATAGAAATACAGAGTTGTCAAAGTTCAAACTCCCCCCCACACTCACCCACCCCTCAGCCGGCTTCAAGCTGATTGGTTGGAGTCATCAGCTGGCTGGGAGATGCGGCCAGCTTGGCCCTGCCTCAGCCAATCAGGAAGCCAGCGCCGCTTCGGGCTCTCATCCAATGAGAGTGAAGGAGGCAGTCTGAGCGGGAAACAATGAACCAGGAAGGAATACTGAACGGATTGATTAAATATTTGTCCAAGCGCCGGCAATTACTTTTTAAAGTCCTCAAGCTAGCTCTTCTATTGTCCAAGTGGAGGAAATAAGCACATTTGGTCTGGCACGGATGCCAAACCCCAGTAGTCCTTTATCCCAGGTATGGATCCGTTGATGGTATCTTGCCATTGGTTTCAGCCAAGGGGAATGAAAACAAAGAGTGAGTCAGATGGGGACATTGAAAGCTGGAAGTCCCCCTTTATGAGAAATGACCAAATCACCATGGGGCACATCTCCCAGACGGTCCTATTTTGATATGTGAAAGCACGCGCCCAAAGGGCATTTTCCTCAAATGGCCCAACTCTGAAGTTTGAGGAAGTATCCTGTGTTATTGTTCATGCAAAGTGTTTTTTGTTAAATCCTTTTCATTTTGGGATTACTGGCCCAGGAAATTCCTGAGCCTTTGGTATGCTGGAGTAATTAAAGGGTGGCATTTCATATTTTTATATGGGAACACATGGAAGGGGAAAACATATAGGGAATACATTCATATAGGAGAGAAATAAGAGCCATCTCATCTCCTATCAGCCAATCACCTACTAGAGTCCATAAATCATGAGAAAAGTCCATGAGGTTTGGAAAGGAAAAGGTTTCCAAAAGGTTCCTGAAAGTCCTTTAAAAGTGGGCAAAAGTTCATAAAAGTCCAAGAAAGTCCATAAGCGTTGAAGGGAGAATGACTGGGTGAGTCCATGTGATTCACACTGGGGATTGCTGCAAATGCTGGGAGTTGGGGTCTGTCCATATGAAGAAGGAAAGCAAGCAGGCCACTCGCCATGGAGCCAGAGTGGCCTGCTTGCTTCCTGGAGATCCCAAGGGGTGACCACAGCAAGCGTCCCAGGTCATGGGCTTCTGGACATCCACAGGATGGTGGCAGGATCGGTTGTTGCAGTGAGGAGCCATGGATGACAATCAGCTGGTCTCCATTTAAAGTTTATTTCTTTATGATTAAAAACAGGTTATTCCCGGGGTGTAGGGGCCCAAAGAGCAAAAGCGAGACAGCAGTTTTCACAATCCCCATTCCGGCACCAAAATGGCACCAAAATGGAGGTGATCCGTTGACCCGCGGATATGGGGTCCCGATGAGTTTCCGTATCCGCAGTTCAGGGGAACGCAGCTTTTGCCTCCCCGGGATGCTATAAGAGCATCCCTGGCGAGCTGGCAGTGATTTGTGGCTCGGGAAAGTAAAGGTTAATGCTTGGAGTGTGTTGGAGACAGTAATGGACACAATGTATCACTAAGGAGAGAAAAAGTTGCAATCTAATGATCCTTCATTGGGGGATTTGTTACAATGTTAGGGTCAAGGGAAGAAAGCCAAGTGAAGAAGGATTGCTTGTTGAAACTGCTACTGTAGCCACACTCCCATTGATGCTGGCCCAATGAGGCATCCAAGAACTGCGGAACTCCCTGCTGGTCATATTAGCTTGAACGCAGGGGGATTTCTGTTGTACGCTATCACCTGCTGTCGTCTGGGATTGCAACATCAACAATCCAACATTATTGTTGTTGTTGTTGTTATTATTATGCTGTACCCATAATTGGGTTTTGGTATTCATGTGTCATGTCAGGTCCTTTGTATTTATAGTTTTCTCATTTCCTTATCTTTGTGTGTTTAGCTTGGAGAAAAGGCCGACGGAGGACATATTTAAATATCTGGAATGATGTCCCATTGAGGAGGGGACCAGCTTTTTTTCTGCTGTCCTACAGACTAGGACACAACTGAGCCATGGATTCAAATGGCAGGAAAAGAGACTCCAACTAAACATTAGGCACAACTTCTCAGCTTCAGGACTTTTTTAAAAAGTGGGATGTGCTTCCTGGGAATCTGATGGAGCCTCTTTTTCTCGATGTTTTTATGCAGAGGCCGGATGGCCATCTGTCGGGAGTGCTTTGATTGTGTCTTCCTGCCTGGCAGAATGGGGTTGGATTGGATGGCCCTTGGGGGGGGGGTCTCTTCCATCTCTATGATTCTCATTCTTCTTTTCTTTGAATTTAGTTTATTTTCTTTCTTGCTTGGTGCGTGAAAGTATTATGACAAACTGAAAATCTTAATAAAATATTCAAAATGAGAAAAAAGAGAGAACATTGAATTTTATTTTTGTCCCCTGGGCCAGGAAAAGAAATTACAAAAATGCCCAGACATAACTATTCCTTGCATGCAAATGCTAATGGTTCCAAACAGGTCATTCCAGTCTGGTGGCATACACATCATCCATCCCTTAGGCCAGTGTTTCCCAACCACTGTTCCACGGCATACTAGTGTGCCGTGAGCGATCACCTGGTGTGCTGTGGGAAAACCTCTCCTCCCCCCTTTCTTCCCCCTCCTGCTGAACTCCTGCTGCTGCTGCTGCTGCTGCTGCTGGGGAGAAGGAGGAGGAGGAAGGGCCGGGCGGTGAAGAAGAAGAAAGGGCCGGGGAGCTGCCTCCTTCAGCCGTTTCCCCAGCCAGCCAGCCAGCCTCCAATCGAGGGAGGCCAGGGAACGGAAGCGGAAGTGAGGAGCGCAGTCCGAGGCAGGCCCACCGGCTTCTTCTTTCGAACCGCAGGAAAGGAAGGAAGGCAGGCAACCGTGGACCGAGTGAGAGCCTTCCCTTCTGGTGTGGAAGAGGGAGAGAGCCATTCAGGAAGAGAGCCACCTGGGGGTTCTGTGTGGAAAGTTTGGCCCAGTTCTATCATTGGTGGAGTTCAGAATGCTCTTTGATTGTAGGGGAACTATAAATCCCAGCAACTACAACTCCCAAATGGCAAGGTCTATTTCCCCTGAACTCCATCTGCGTTCATATTTGGGCATATTGAGTATTCATTTCAAGTGTGGTCCAGAGCCATCACTATTTGAGTCCACAGTGCTCTCTGGTTGTAAGTGAACTACAACTTCAAAACTCAAGGTCAATTCCCAAGCAAACCCTTTCAGTACTTACTGTTGGTAATGAGAGTTCAATATGCCAAGTTTGGTTCAATTCCATTGTTGCAAGAGTTCAGGATGCCCTTTGATTTTGTGTTAACTATAAATCCCAGACACTGTAACTCCCAAATGTCAAGGTCGACTTCCCCCAAACTCCATCTGTGTTCACATTTGGGCATATTGAGTATTCATGCCAAGTTTGATCCTGATCCAACATTGTTTGAGTCCACAGTGTTCTCTGGATATAGGTGAACTACAACTCCAAAACCCAAGGTCAATGCCCACCAAACTCTTATAGTATTTTTTCTTGGTTATGGGAGTTCTGTGTGGGAAGTTTGTGTCTTTCTGCCATTCGTGCCAGGATATCTATGTTTAGTTCATCGAAATAGGCCCAGGTTTCACACTGAGTGTACAAATACATTTAAAAAACTTATTAACTATATGTATTACTGTGTTAGAGTGTCATTTTGTGTCATTTTGGTTGGTGGTGTGCCCCAGGATTTTGTAAATGTAAAAAGTGTGCTGCGGCTCAAAAATGGTTGGGAAACACTGCCTTAGGCATAAAAATACTAAAAGAAAAGGAAGAATGGGAGGAAACAAAAAGTATAATTTCCAGATGAGCTACAGGTGGCGCTGTTGCTTCATACTCGATTCTTTTCATCTCCAAAAAGAAATTACTTAATGCAAATTGGTCAAATTATATCATTATCGTTGGAATAATATTAAACAAGTGGAATATCAATTTATAATATATTGTATTGCTTTTGTTGTGAGCTGCTTTGGATCTTTTTTTAACAGCGGTAAAGCAGAGAAGAAATAATAACAATAATACTGTAATAATCTGGCTCCCTGGTGGCGCAGCAGGTCAAACCTGAACCTGCTGACTGAAAGGTCAGCGGTTCAAATCTGGGGAGCACGGTGAGCTCCCGCTGTTAGCCCCGGCTTCTGCCAACCTAGCAATTTGAAAAAATACAAATGTGAGTAGATCAATATTCTGGTTCGCCCGAAGAGACTTATGGAACCCACTAGGTTCCTGAATGCTCTAAGGCAGTGCTGTCCAACTTCTTCCGACCCAAGGGCCGGAAGAAGTGTCACTGATCACCTCGGGGGCCGTAGGTGATCAGTGAGCAGGGGGCAGGGGGCGGGCCACGCAGGGGGGGCGGGGCAGGGCGGGGCGGCGCCAAGGGCAGCGCGTCATGCCAGGCCTCTGACGCGCTGCCCTTGGCGCCGCCTACTGCTCCTTTTCGCCGTCCCCGCCCTTCCTAGGGAGGGGAGCGGGAAAAGAGCAGAAGCGGCGCCAAGGGCAGCGCGTCAGAGGCCTGGCGTGACGTGCTGCCCTTGGCGCCACCTACTGCTCCTTTCGCCGGCCCTTCCTAGGGAGGGGGAGCGGCAAAAGGAGCAGAGGCCAGCACGTCAGAGGCCTGGCGTGACGCGCTGCCCTTGGCGCCGCCTACTGCTCTTTCGCCGTCTCCCCCGCCCTTCCTAGGGAGGGGAGCCGGCGAAAAGAAGCAGAAGCGGCGCCAAGGGCAGCGCGTCAGAGGCCTGGCGTGACGCTGCCCTTTGGCGCCGCCTACTGCTCCTTTTCGGGGAGAGGGACGGAGGGGGCAGTGCAGGGAGGAGGAGCTAGCTCTCTTCCTCCTCCCTGCCCTGCCTCCCCCTCCCCCCCAACCGCCATTTTTTAAAAAAAAATTAGAATTTTTTTTAAAAAAATTTAAAAATGGCGGCTGGGGGCATAGCGGGGGCCGTGTTCAACAGGCTTGGGGGCCGTGTATGGCCCCCGGGCCGCCAGTTGGACAGCCCTGCTTTAAGGGATTGGGAACCTCCCAGCGACTCGGTTGACGGGCTAGTAGAATACTGGAATATCAGTCTTTCTGCTGCCTTAGACGAGTTCACCCCCAGGCGTCTCTCCTCCCCCGTAGAAATCGCTCGCCTTGGTATACCGAGGAGCTGCGGGCGATGAAACGGAGGAAGAGACAGCTAGAGGACGTGTGGCGGAGTCTCCGAGACGGAGAATCGAAATCGGCTTATAAACAGTTTAAAGAGGTTTATGAGCAAGCTATCAAGGAGGCGAAAAAGGTTTACTATTCTTCCTTGATAGAGTCGGCTAGTTCACGCCCAGCTCAACTTTTAAAGATAATTCGGTCTTTGACAACAATCCCAACTGTCCCAAACGATAGGGGTTTGGCTCCAACAGCTGAGGCTTTCCAGAACTATTTTGCCAGCAAGATTTCGACTCTCTGCCGGGACATTCCAGCCACTCTTGATACAGTTAGCGAACTCGAGACCCCGCCGCCACTCGGCGGGCCCACCTTCACCCGTTTCCAACTGCTGGACGCAGCAGCTGTCGATAAGCTACTTGCTGCAGCTAGGCCAACTACCTGCTCCCTCGACCCGTGCCCCTCCTGGCTTGTTAGATCCTGCCGGGAGGGGCTACGAGGCCCCCTGGGAAAGATCATAAATAGCTCCCTTGAGCAAGGAGTCATCCCAGCCGGATTAAAAGAGGCTATGGTAAGACCGCTGCTGAAAAAGCCGAATTTAGATCCTTCGGCTCCCTTCAATTACCGGCCTGTTTCCAACTTGCCTTCTTTGGGCAAGGTGATTGAGAGGGCAGCAGCGGATCAGCTGCAGCGGTTCTTAGAAGACACAGCGGGATTTGATCCCTTCCAGTCCGGCTTCCGTATTGGGCATGGGACGGAAACCGTGCTTGTCGCCATTACAGACCAACTTCGCCGCCAGCTGGACCAGGGTGGATCAGCCCTGCTTGTCTTGTTAGATCTGACAGCAGCGTTTGATACTGTAGATCACTCATTGTTGACCCACCATCTAGCCGGGTCTGGAGTCAGGGGACACCCTTAAATGGGTGGCCTCCTTTCTCCAGGACCGGGGACAACGTGTGGAGGGGGCGGGGAGGTCTCCGGGAGAGCCCCACTTAATTGTGGGGTCCCCCAGGGGGTCATCCTCTCTCCCTTATTATTCAACATTTATATGCGCCCCCTGGCCCAGCTGGCCCGCGACTTTGGTCTGGAGTGTTATCAGTATGCTGACGACACCCAGCTTTTGCTGAGAATGGACGGCAGGCCGGATACCGTACCCGATTGTTTCCATCTATGCCTTGAAGCTGTGACTGGTTGGCTGCGTTCCAGCCGGCTGAAGGTGAATCCGTCGAAGACGGAGATCTTGTGGCCTGGTCGGCC
Source organism: Anolis apletophallus (assembly GCA_030556195.1). Classification (NCBI taxonomy): domain Eukaryota; kingdom Metazoa; phylum Chordata; class Lepidosauria; order Squamata; family Anolidae; genus Anolis; species Anolis apletophallus. The sequence goes on along the minus strand of JARBWK010000015.1, from coordinate 34,375,819 downwards.
TGGGCTGGATGAGTGCTGGTTACCTACCCTGGATGGCGAGCGACTTAGCCCGTCATCGGTTGTTAAGAGCTTGGGTGTGCATTTGGACTCCCTGTTGACCATGGAGACACAAGTCTCCGTGGTCTGCAGGACGTCGTTCTACCACCTACGGCAGGCTAGGCGACTGGCACCCTACCTGTCCAGGAACGACCTGGCCTCGGTGATCCAAGTGACAGTCATCTCGAGGCTAGACTACTGTAACCCCCTCTACGTTGGCCTTCCCTTGTCGACAATCCGGAAACTCAAGCTGGTGCAGAATGCCGCTGCTCGCTTGCTGGCGGGAGCACCAGTGAGGGAGCACATTACGCCCATTCTTCGGCAACTGCACTGGCTTCCCATCGAGTACCGAATTGCCTTCAAGGTGTTGGTGTTAACCTTTAAGGCCTTACACGGACTGGGGCCTGCGTACCTGAGGGACCGCCTTGCCTCGTACAGTCCCCCGAGATCACTTCGCTCAGAGGAACAGAACCTCTTAACGGTACCATCAATCCGCTCCTGCCATCTGTCAATAACTAGGCAGAGGGCCTTCTCCGTGGTGGCTCCGGTGCTATGGAACTCCCTCCCAGATGCCACCCGAGCCATTCCGGAGCTCATCCCCTTCTGCAGGGCTTGTAAGACCGCCCTTTTTGAGTTAGCTTTCAACTAGGCAATTTAGCCTAGTGTAATAGCCCAGTATAACTATGCTTCGGGTTCAAAGAAATGCGTATATTTCATTCTGTACCCCGTGATGTGATGTCTGTTATGTTTTTAACTCTGTTGTATGGCTACATGATTGGTCTCATGTGCCTATTTTATTCTCTGTTATCTGCCCCGAGCCTGCTGGAAGGAGCGGAATACAAAATCGAACAATAAATAAATAAAAATAAATAAATAGGTACCGTTTCTGGAAGAAGGTAATGGCGCTCCATGCAGTCATGCTGGCTGCATGACTTTGGAGATGTCTACGGACAACAATGGCTCTTTGGCTTAGTAATTAAGATGAGCACCCCCCCCTCCCACACACACACCCAGAATTGGACAAAACTAGACTTAATGTCAAGGAGAAACCTTTACCTTTAATAAATAATAATAATAATAATATAGGACCAGCTGTCCATACGAAGATGAAATTATTATTTCTGTATAAATCTGTCTGGAAATTAATTTGCAAAACTGGGGACAATATATCCTAGCTAGAATTCAGCTGTTTAGTCCCAGTAGTTGTGCCAAAACCAAGGTTACAAAAACATCTGGTTTAGAAATCCAATATGCTGATGATAACGTAGTCTATGTGCATTCAGAAGAAGACACTTTAAACTCCTTTGCAGAAGCATACGAGAAGCTCAGCCCCTCATTGAACATCGAGAAAACCAAAGTGCTCTTCCAGCAGTCACCAGGCAATCCATCTCCAATACCAAAAATACAGCTTAATGGCATAACATTACAAAATGTTGACCATTTTCGCTACCTTGACACAGAAGTCAATATTGACTCTGAAATACAACACCGCCTGAGCTCTGCGAGTGCAGCATTTTTTCCGAATGAAGCAGAGAGTGTTTGAGGACCGGGACATCCGTAGGGAGACCAAGGTGTTTACAAAGATATTGTCCTCCTAACCCTGTTATATACCTGTGAAGCATGGACTGTCTACAGACGCCACACTCAACTCCTGGAATGATTCCATCAGTGTTGCCTCCGAAAAATCCTGCAAATCTCTTGGGAAGACAAGTGGACAAATGTCAGTGTGCTGGAAAAAGCAACGACCACCAGCACTGAAGCGATGGTCCTCCGCCATCAACTCCACTGGACTGAATACCACGTTGTCCAAATGCCCATCTCCCAAAGCAGTTAATCTTCTCCCAACTCAAGAACGGGAAAGATAATGTTGGTGGACAAGAAAATAAATTTAAAGATGGGCTTAAAGCAACCCTTTAAAACTGTGGCATAGACACCAATAACTGGGAATCCCTGTCCCTTGCGCACTCTAACTGGAAGTCAGCTGTGACCAGCAGTGCTGCAGAATTTGAAGAGGCATGAATGGAGAGCGAACGGGAGAAACGTGCCAAGAGGAAGGCTCATCAAGCCAACTCTTACCAGGACCACCTTCTACTTGGAATCCAATGCCCTCACTGCAGAAGAACATGCGGATCAATAATAGGGCTCCACGGTCACCTACGTCTCCATTGCCAAGACACTACTCGGACAACGAGGGATCGCGTAAGTAAGTAAGTAAGTAAGTAATAGGCCAGATCTGCACTGCCATATAGTCCAGTTTCAGAATGCAGATTAATTGCCTTGAATGGGATCATATGAGTCCAATTCATAATAACACGCAGGTTGACTCCACTTTAGCTGCCATGGCTTAATGCTACGGAATCATGAAAGTTGTAGTTTTGCAAAGTCGTAGCCTTCTCTGCTAAAGAGTGTTGGGCCCTCACCAAACTATAAGTCTCATGATTCCTTAGCATTATGCCATGGCAGTTAAAGTGGGGTCAAATTGCATTGATTCTACAGTGTCGTAGAGGCAGCCATGCGTGTCTTTGGCATGAAGTGTGAGTCTGAAACAGGGCAAAGAGTCACAGAAGTTTCGCTCTTTTGCAAACCGTATAAACACCTGTATCTGAAAAAGCCACAGGCTCTTACGGGGAAGCAGGCAGGAAGTGCCCAGAATCCTGTTTTGGTTGTTATTTGCTGTTTAATCTTTTTAGGTTGAGCTGCTCGTTTTGCCTTCCCTGATTTGTAACAAGTGTGAATGCAGTCTGGCCTCACTTTGACTGTCATGGTTCAATGCTATGGAGCCCCGGGAGTTATAGTTCGGAGTTATAGTTCGTGTTTAGGGGGGGGACTAGCAACTCTTGCCGTATAATCCAGATTATGAAAGCAGATGATCCACATAAAACTACTTCTCTTTGGGGGGGTTCGTTTGCTGTGACATACTGTGTTTTTGTGTCAGAATAATAATAATAACAATAATAATATCAATATACTACAGCGAGCTTCCCAAAGCTGCTATAGCACAGGATCAATTGCCAAAGCGAACCTGGGCCAGGACCTGAAAATTCTATACACCTACTACCTTATTAGGAAGGGCCCTTCTACACTGCCATATAATCCAGATTATCAAAGCAGATAATCTGGATTTTATATGGTAGGGTAGAAGGGGTCCCAGTTCAGAGCAGATAATGTGGATTATCTGATTTGATAATCTGGATTATATGGGAGTGTAGAAGTGGCCTGAGACCAATTTAATTGCCCTGGTGTGGAATCTTGGGAGTTGTAATTTGACAAGGCCTTTCAATTTACGGGTGCAGGTGCCTTACCAAATTTATTTATTTATTTCATTTATTTCTAACCCGCCTTTTTCTACCCCCGAAGGGGGACTCATGGCGGCTAACAAACAGGCAACAATTCAATGCTGCATACACAGGAGACAAAACAACAGCACATCATAAAATACTACAAAACAGATTAAAACAATCAAATATCAATAACATGATCCCTGTTTCGCAATCATAGGCTGTCCAAGCCAAATCCACAGTCCGCCTCCACAATCCTGTCATGATTCCACTGCCTCACATCGACCAAACGCCCGGTCCCAAAGCCACATCTTTTAACTTTTTTCTAAAGGAAAGGAGGAAAGAAGTTGACCTTATTTCACTGGGGAGCAAGTTCCACAGGCGAGGGGCCACCACCAAGAAGGCCCTGTCCCTCGTCCCAACCAACCATGTTTGAGACGAAGGTGGGATTGGGAGCAGGGCCTCCCCGGAAGATCGTAAATTTCGAGGTGGGACATAAGGGGAGATACGTTCAGACAAGCAAGCTGGGACAGAACCGTAAAGGGCTTTAAAGTTCAAAACCAGCACTTTGAATTGTGCTCGGAATTGGATAGGCAGCCAGTGGAGCTGGCACAACAGTGGAGTGGTGTGCTCCCTGTATGTCGCTCCAGTTAGTAAGCTGGCTGCCGACCGCTGGACTAGTTGAAGTTTCCGAACAGTCTTCAAAGGCAATCCCACGTAGAGTGTGTTGCAGTAATCTATTTGGGATGTAACCAGAGCATGGACCACCGTGGCCATATCAGACTTCCCAAGGTACGGGCATAGCTGGCGCACAAGTCTTAACTGTGCAAAAGCTCTCCCGGCCACCGCCGAGACCTGGGGTTCCAGGCTCAGCGATGAGTCCAGGATTGCAGTTCCCAGGGTCCCTTATCATTGAGCCAAGGAAATTAACCGCTTTAATTCCACAGTGTGGATAGACCTTAAGTCTAGCTCCCAGTTGTCTAAAATCTCCAGAGAAGGAGAATCAGTCATCTTCTGGAAGCAGTTTGTGAAACAGCTTGTTTGTCATCCCTGGAATGAATGAGAAACCTGAATGTTGCCTTTGGTTCAAGGAAGGTAATCAACTCTTGGGACACCCAGTAAAAGGCTTTTGTGCCTTATTGAAAGCTATGAGCCTCTGGGGAGAAGGAAGAGGCCAAGTGTGTTTTTGAAGTAACTAATGAATGAAGAAGCAAACGCTTTCTTACAAGCGCCTGTTTGATGCAGAAATAAGTGTGTGGGCTTGTGATGATTATCGGCGCTGATGATCTGCACCGGAAAACATTAGCAAGGGTGAGATTTGGGCAAGGCGACCCCACCTTCCGAAACCCAAAGTCAGAACAAGAAAGGAAATGAGAAGAAACGGGTTTTTCCTTCTCAAAGCAAAGGGTACTGTGTATACCTGATAGAAAACAAGGACACTCAGGCCCCATCTACACTGCCATATAATCCAGTCTAATGCAGTTATTCTGCAAACTCAAAGGGTGTGGACATGCAACCCTGTTCCCGGGGGGTCCGCAAATTTGTTTTGCGCCCCCCAGTTGCTCCTGAGGGGAGCCCAGTGCGCATGCGCCAATCTGTGCGCAAGTGCACTGACTCCAGAGTGCGCCTCTCGCTTTGGAGCCCAGTGCGCATGCGCGAAACTGCGCACACGCGCACTGACTCCAAAGTGGGAGGCGCGCTCTGGAGCCAGTACGCATGCACGGAGCCACGGAGCCACGCGCCCGCGCATGAGGAGGCGCGGCCAGAGCGCCCTAGGTGGCGGGGCCGCCTAACAAAGGTCCCGCTGGCGCGGCGGCCGGCTGCGGAGACCTGGCCGGCGCAGACGGTGGGGCTGGGCGGAGCGCGGCACGGCGCAGGCGGCGGGGCGGGGTGGAGCCAGCGTGGCGACGCCCCTCCTAGGTGCCGACGCCCCTCCCGGGTGACGTCGCCCTACGCGCCTGCGTAGTCCGCCTAATGGACGAACCGGCCCTGATGCTACCCAACCACTTGCCCATTGAGCTCTCACTGGTCCTATCTACACTGCCCTATAATCCAGTTTCTGAATCCAGATTGTCTGATTTAAACTGTATTATATGGCAATGTACAATCTGGTTCAAATCAGATTACTTGGATTCAGAAACTGGATTATAGGGTTAAGTAGATTCAGCCGCTCTATCTCACTTTGGGTGCATGTGCACTGTTGAATAAATGTGGTTGGACCCCACTTTGACTCACATGGATCTTTAGCCTTCTCTGACTGGTTCCATACTGCCATATAATCCAGATTATCTGATGTAAACTGGATTATATGGTAATGTAGACTTAAGCCCCTGATACACTACCATATAATCCAGGCTATCAAGGAAGGTAATCAACACAATGTGCCGAACTCTTTTTCTTCTCCACTCGGGCTCCCTTCTTCCCAGCCTTGCTCTGCTCGCTTTGCCTCGCTTTGATCTGGGGCGAGTCTGCGCAGTAGCGCCCCGCACGGGTCACATCTTCCTCCCTCCCCCCCCCCCTCCTGAACACGCTCACGCTGTCCCCTCGGATCAAAATGGCGGCAGAAGCGGCAGTGGAGAAGAAAAAGTAAGTGTTCGGCAGGAGGGGGAAAAAGGGTGCGAAGGGGAAAAGGGAGGAAGAGGCCTCTGTCGAAAGCTGGCATGGGCAAACTTGGACCTTCCAGGTGTTTTGGACTCCAACTCCCACCATTCCTAGCAGCCTCAGGCTCTTTTCCTTTCCCCCTCAGCCATTTAAGCAGGAAAGGGCCTCAGGCTGTTAGGAATGGTGGGAGTTGAAGTCCAAAGCACCCAGAGGGCCGAAGTTTTCCCATGCCTGTTTTAGGGACCTTAAAGTGGTGAGCCTCCTTCCAACGTTGTGATTCTGGATAGAAAACAAACAACAACATAACATCACATTGTTTGAGTCCACAGTGCTCTCTGGGTGTAGGTGACTTCCAAACTCAAGGTCAATTCCCAAACAAACCTGTTCAGTACTTTCTGTTTGTAATGAGAGTTCAATATGCCAAGTTTGGTTCAATTCCATTGTTGCAAGAGTTCAGGATGCTCTTTGATTGTGTGTTAACTATAAATCCCAGAAACTGTAACTCCCAAATGTCAAGGTCTATTTTCCCCAAACTCCATCTGTGTTCACATTTGGGCATATTGAGTATTCATGCCAAGTTTGGTCCTGATCCAACATTGTTTCAGTCCACAGTGCTCTCTGGATATAGGTGAACTACAAGTCCAATATCCAAGGTCAATGCCCACCAAACTCTTATAGTATTTTCTCTTGGTTATGGGAGTTCTGTGTGGGAAATTTGTGTCTTTCTGCCATTCCTGCCAGGATATCTATGTTGTATTCATCGAAACAGGCCCAGGTTTCACACTGAGTGTATAAATACATTTAAAAACATATTAACTATATGTATTACTGTGTTAGAGTGTCATTTTGGTTGGTGGTGGTGCCCCAGTATTTTGTAAATGTAAAACATGTGCCACGGCTCAAAAAAGGTTGAAAAACACTGTCTTTATCAATCTTGGCGTCTGAAGAGATGATGCTTTCCAGGTAGGTGAACTGCTGAACCGACTTAAGCACAGATTTGCCTACTATGCTGATGTGGGGATGATGGTGTTCTTCCTGTGGTGCGGGCTGGTAGAGGACTTCCGTTTTCTTCAGGCTGACTTCCAGCCCAAACAGCTCTGCAGCTCTAGCAAAGGAGGATGTGAGGCGCTGCAGGGCTGCTTCTGAATGGGCGACAAGGGCAGCATCGTCAGCAAAAAGCAGCTCACTGACTAGATAGTTTAGAGTCTTAGTGCGAGCCCTCAGAAGGCTTAAGTTGAACAAGCTACCATCAGTACGATAGCGTTTATTTATTTATTTATCACGTTTCTATACCGCCCGTCTAAGCCTGAATGCGACTCGGGATGGTTTACACAAGGCAGTCTCTGCCCTCAATACAACACAAGCAAATATACCAAAAAATAACCATATAACAACAAATTAACAATTAAAAACATACAATTACAGTCTCAGCGTCATGTTGAAATCAGTTTCCGTCACATCGTCGTCATTCCATATATCTAATTAAAGCTTTATATTTCATCAGCAAATGCCTGCTCAAACAGCCAGGTCTTGACTTTCTTGCGAAATGTCAGGAGGGAGGGGGCCGATCTGATGTCTCTAGGAAGGGCGTTCCAAAGTCGAGGAGCCACCACTGAAAAGGCCCTGTCTCTCATCCCTGCCAGTCGCGCCTGCGAAGAATGATCTTAAACATCTCGATGGTTCATAGGGAGAGATGCGTTTGGACAGGTAAGTTGGACCCAAACCGTTTAGGGCTTTAAAGGCTAAAGCCAGCACTTTGAATTGTGCCCGGTAGCAAACTGGCAGCCAGTGGAGCTGGCACAACAGGGGAGTTGTACGCTCTCTGAATGCCGCTCCTGTTATCAACCTGGCTGCTCTCTGTTGGACTACTTGCAGCTTCTGAACAGTCTTCAAAGGCAACCCCACGCAGAGAGCGTTGCAGTAATCTATACGGGATGTAACCAGAGTGTGGACCACCATACAGTATATCAGTGTTTCTCAACCTGGGGGTCGGGACCCCCAGGGGGGTCGCGAGAGGGTTTCAGAGGGGTCGCCAAAGGCCATCAAAAAACATATATTTCTGATAGTCTTTGGCAGAGAAGGTTGAAGATCTCTCCGCTTGTCCTTCTCTTTCTTTTGGAAACAGACTGAAGTCTCCCCCCGAAAGCTCTCCTTTGCTGTGATTGGCAGGCCTCCCAGCCAAGGGGAGGTTCTGTGACTCGAAGCGGGGAGGGGAGAGCAGGTGTGTTTGGCACATGGCAACATGATGCGCATGTGTGGGTGAGGGAGAGCGTGAGAGGTAGGATGGAGGCTCACACCAGCTAGTCCCTTCAAGACATGAGGGTTCTGTATAGGAAGTTTGACCCAATTCTATCATTGGTGGGGTGCAAGGGGCTCTTTGATTGTAGGTGAACTATAAATTCCAGCAACTACAACTCCCAAATGCCAAGATCTATTTTCCCTAAACTTCACCAGTGTTCACATTTGGGTATATTGAGGATTCAAAAGACTCAAGTGTGCTCCAGATCCATCCTGTTGAGTCGATAGTGCTCTCTGGATGTAGGTGAACTACAACTCCCAAGCTCAAGGTCAATGCCCACCAAACCCTTCCAGTATTTGGTGTTGGTCATGGGAGTTTTGAGTGCCAAGTTTGTTTCAATTCCATTGTTGGTGACTTCAGAATGCTCTTTGATTGTAGGTGAACTATAGATCACAGCAACTACAACTCCCAAATGACAAAATCAACCCCCCCCCACACACACAAATACAGTTATGAAGTAGCAATGAAAATAATGTTATGGTTAGGGGTCACCATAACATGAGGAACTATATTAACGGGTCGCAGCATTAGGAAGGTTGAGAAACACTGCAGTATATGCTTTCTTATTCTATTTACAATCTTCTTCAGCATGATGCTCCAATAAATAAGTAAGTAAGTAAATAAATAAATGAGAGGGTCACTTTGGGAGCCATCGCTGCCCAAGGCTGTGGCCATGACGTCATCATGGAGGAGCTGCAGCAGGATGTGGTCCTTAGTAAGCAGCGACAGCGTATACTGAAGTTGTTCTCTGAAAGGGCTTCAAAGAGCAAGGGCGGGGGAGGAGGCTGCAGTCACGGGATTGGCCTGTAGGTGGCGCGCGACGTCCCTTGACAAGCCAGGGAGGGAAGGAGGGAGTGTGCTGTGGTCCGGCGCATGCGCAGTCGCTCCTGCGGGGCTGGGCTTCCCTGTAGGCCCTGCGAGGGAGCTCCCAGCCGCTTTGAAGGGGAGGGAGGAGAAGGAGAGAAGGAAGCAAAGGAAGGAGAGAGGCAGGCAGAGGGAGGGAGAGCGTAGTGAGAGGCCGGGAAAGAAGAGAGGGGGGGAGAAGAGAGAGGGGCGTTCCCCCTCCTGCCCTTTCTTCTTCCTCCTCTTCCTCCACTTGGGGCCTTTCCCTCTCCCTCCCTCCTTCCCCCTCTCTCTCTTCCTCAGACCTCCTTTCTTTCCTTCCCCCTCTTCCTTCCCTCAGATCTCCTCTCTCTTTTCTATTATCCTCTCCCCCCCCCCCCTGCATGGAGTAATCCAGGAATAATCAGCCACCCTCCAGGAAGAATTGCTTTTTGGGGGAGCCACCTTTCCACCTCCCCATTCATCCAGGAGAAAGGTAAGGCCATCCAAGGGGGAAATATCATAACATACCTCCTTTTGGGGGGGGGGGTGTTGTGTTCTAAGGCTTTGGGGGGGGGGGCATGGTCTGAAATGTTTCAAACTCAAGGCGCTAGTCCTTAGTGAGGAGAGGCCTCGCTTAGAGAGGAGGAAAGGGTCTCAGAACTCTATGATTAATGGTCCCGAAAGGTGGCATCATAATATAGTACAATATGATAATATAATATATGTCATGTCATGTTTTATACTATAGTAATACAAGTGTATACGATATAATACAATTGATATACAATAATAATACAGTTGTATACAATATAATATATGTTACATATAATATACAATATAATACAATTGTGTATAATATAATAATATATGTTCCATGTAATATACAATATACAGTAATACATTGTATACAATATAATATAATATATGTCACATGTAATATAAAATAATAATACAATTGTATACAATATAATATATGTTACATGTAATATACAATATAATACAATTGCGTACAATATAATATAATATATGTTGCATGTAATATACAATATAATACATTGTATACAATATAATAATATAATATCTGTTACATGTAATATACAATAATAATACAAGTGTATACAATATAATACAATTGTATTACAATATAATAACATACGTTACATGCAATATACAATAATAATACAAGTATATGCAATATAATATATGTTACATGTAATATACAATAATAATACAAGTGTATACAATATAATACAATTGTATACAATATAATAATATAATATATGCTACATGTAATAATAATACAGTTGCATACAATATAATACAATTGTATACAATATAATAATATAATATATGCTACATGTAATAATAATACAGTTGCATACAATATAATACAATTGTATATAATATAATAATATAATATATGCTACATGTAATATACAACAGTAATACAATTGTATACAATATAATACAATTGTATGCAATATAATAATATAATCTATGTTATATGTAGTATACAATAATAATACAATTGTATATAATATAATAATATAATATATGTCACATGTAATATACAGTAATAATACAGTTGTGTACAATATAATATAATGTTACATGTAATATACAATCATAATAGTACAACTGTATACAATGTAATACAATTGTATACAATATAATAATTTAATATATGTCACATGTAATATACAATTGTATACAATAAAATACAATATAATATAATATAATCTATGTTACATGTAATATATGATAATACAATTGTATACAATATAATACAATTGTATACAATATAATAATATAATATATGTTACATGTAATATACAATAATAATACAATTGTATACTAATAATACAATATAGTAATATAATTATATATATTACATATAATATTACTGATAATATTGCAATATAGTGGTATAGTACTGTATACAGTGTTCCCTTGCAACTTATTGTAGACTCGCTGTTCTGCGGATTTCAAAAATATATTAATTTAAAATATATATCATGTTATTTTTGCTGTTTATAAAGACTTAAAATAGTGTATAACTACTAAAATAATGTATATATATTAAAATAAATGGAGTGTCCCTACATCACGGTTTTTCACTTATTGCGGGAGGTCCTGGTACCTAACCCCAGCAATAAGTGAGGGCACACTGTATAGTAAAATATACTGATATTGTGCTATGTTAATAATACAATATGTTTTATTTACATATAACATTGATAATAATATTGTAATACAATATAATAATACAACATAATATAGTATGTATATATATATATAACATGTAATATGACTAATAATATTGCAGTATAGTGGTATAGTACTATATAGTCATATATAGTACGAATATTGTGCTATGCTAATAATATAATGTATGTACATATAATATTGACCATAATATTGTAATACAATATATTAATAATATAATGTAAAATATATATTACATGTAATATTACTAATAATATTACAGTATCGTGGTATAGTACAATATAGCAATATATAATAGTAATATTGTGCTATGCTAATATAAAATATACAATGCAATACTAATAATACAATATAGTAAAATAATAATTATATAATATTACATATAATATTACTGATAATGTTGCAGTATATTGGTATAGTACAATATAGTAATATACAATACTAATATTGTGCTATGCTAATAATATAATATATGTACATATAATATTGATCATAATATTGTAATATAATATAATAATACAATATATTATAATAATTTTATATATTACATGTAATATTACTAATAATATTGCAGTATAGTGGTATAGTACAATATAGTAATATATAACACTAATATTGTGTAATGCTAATAATACAATATATTGTATGTACATATAATATTTATTTATTTATTTATTTATTTGTTCGACTTAATATACCGCTCTCTCTGGAGCCCAGAGCGGTTTACAGAGTTAAAAACAGATAACCACATAAAATGCAATAAAACCAGATAAAACCCCCAGATAGTATTATAATGTAATACAATGTAATAATGATACAACAGCATAATATATAATAATGTTATACAGTAATACTAACATATTGAATATAATTACTACTGATCATATAATATATAATAATATACTGTTTAATTATTGTATATTTCAAGTTGTCATGTTTTGATTGTGAGCTGCTTTGAGTCTCCATATAGAGAGATAAAGCGGGATATAAATAATAATAAAAGAGGGGGGGGGTCTCTGGCCCTTTAAATAAGGATCTCTCCCCCCCCCCCAATAAACAGAAAGGAAGGTATTTGCCTTGCAGTGGAAGGCCTGTCACTTCCCTAAAGGTCCTTTCTTCTTCCTTGTGGGCGTTGAAAGAAAGACAGAATTAAAAGGAGGAAAATAGTGGTGCTGATGGAGAATTGCCATAAGGTTCCATTGGTTCATTAATATTTTTTTCCTGGATGTTTAAATTATTTTTTTGTGTGAGAAAGAAAGAAGGAAAGAGAACGAAAGAGCAAGTGATGGAGAGGTACCATTGTTTCCTTATTGGTTCCTTAATTTTATTTTCCTGGAATATTTTCGGGGCAGGGGATGACAACTTTGTGTTTGTGATAGAGAGATGGATAGATGCAGAGGAAAAAGAAGAAAGAAAGCATGAATGAATGAATGAATGAATGGAGGTGGAGATGCACCATAAACTCCCATTGATTCCTTAATATATTCCGGATTATTAATATTATTATTATTTGTGGGATGACAGCTTTGTGTGAGAGAGACAGAAAGAAAGAAGCAGAGAGAGAAATAGAGAAAGAATGGAGGCGGTGATGGAGAAGCAGCATAGGGTTCCATGGGTTCCTTACTTTTGTAAAATTTGGAATTTATTTTATTTGTGGCATATCAATTTTGCATGTGAGATAGACAGACAGGTAGAAAGATCGACATACAGAAAGACAGATAAATAGATAGATAGGAAGATAGATAGACATATAGAAAGAGAGGTAGACAGACAGACAGACAGATAGATAGATAGACAAACAGAAAAATAGATAGGTAGATAGATAGATAGACAAACAGAAAGATAGATAGTCAAACTGAAAGAAAGATAGATAGATAGACAGACATGTAGGTAGACAGACACAGACAGACAGACAGATAGACAAACAGAAAGAAAGATAGGTAGATAGATAGACAGACACAGACAAACAGAAAGGTAGGTAGGTAGATAAACAGAAAGATAGGTAGGTAGGTAGATAGATAGACAAACAGAAAGATCGATAGGTAGGTAGGTAGATAGACAAACAGAAAGATCGATAGATAGGTTGATAAGTAGGTAGATAGGTAGGTAGATAGACACAGACAGAAATATAGGTAAGTAGATAGATAGACAAACAGAAAGATAGATAGATAGACAGACAGGTAGATAGATAGACTAACAGAAAGATAGATAGACAGACAAACAGAAAGATAGGTAGATAGACAGACAAGCAGAAAGATAGATCAATAGACAAACAGAAATATAGATAAATAAATATATAGATAGACACACAGACAGGTGGATAGGTAGATAGATAGACAAACAGAAAGATCGATAGGCAGATAGATAGGTTGATAGGTAGGTAGATAGACAAATAGAAAGATAGGTAGACACAGACAGAAATATAGGTAGACAGATAGATAGACAAACAGAAAGATAGATAGATAAATAGATAGACAGACAGATAGATAGACAGGTAGATAGATAGACTAACAGAAAGATAGATAGACAGACAAACAGAAAGATAGATAGATAGACAGAAATATAGATAAATAAATATATAGATAGACAGACAGACAGGTGGATAGGTAGATAGATAGACAAACAGAAAGATCGATAGGTAGATAGGTAGGTAGATAGACAAATAGAAAGATAGAAAGACAGACAGACACAAATATAGGTAGATAGACAAACAGAAAGAAAGATAGATAAACATAGACAGACAGACAGATAGGTAGATAGGTAGACTAACAGAAAGATAGCTAGACAGACAAACAGAAAGATAGATAGGTAGATAGATAGACAAATAGAAATATAGATAAATAAATAGACAGATAGATAGACAGGCAGGTGGATAGGTAGCTAGATAGACAAGCAGAACGATAGGTAGACAGACAGATAGACAAACAAAAAGAGAGATAGATCCCTGCTGCATTGATCCTTACATCACTTACTACTTCTTGCTTCAGAGATAAACTCTGACAAGATAGACACATAGAAAGACAGACAGACACACAGATAGATAGAAATATAGATAGACAGACATATAGAAAGATAGGAAGATAGATAGAAAGACATAGATAGACAGAAAGACAGATAGATAGAAAGATAGAGAAATAGATAGACAGGCAGAAAGATAGATAGTAGGAAAGAACGATAGAGAAAAAAGTACTGGTAGAGAAGTGTCATAGTCTCCTTTTGGTTTCATTGTTGTTGTTGTTGCTGCTGCTGTTGTTTGGTAAATATGTGCTTTGGATGTCGAGCTCGCACTTTTGGGGCTGTTTGCTTTTGCCTTGCAGGTTTGTGTAGGGTTATTGTCAAACTAAGCCTTTCACCTTGCAAAATAGAACACGATGCAACAAAATTATAAAATAATAATAATAATAATTCCGTTCCTGGTCTGAAAATGTTATTTCCTGTTTAATTGTGTGGTCCTGACTTTGAAAGTAGTTGTTCTACTCCAGAAACTTTGTTTTTGTGGCTGCCAGAAACTATATGGACTCGGTTGAGACTTGATGAGATATTCATTGAAAAACTATGGCAAAATGTGCTACGGGATGTTGGCACATATGAGGAAATGGCACATATAATTCAGGAACAAAAATTGTGTGACATAGTGTAACATGTGTCTGTATATGGGGGACATCTTTGCCTCTTGCGCTTGAATGGGGGCCAAATAGTGATGTGGTCGTGGAGGGCTTGGTGGCTCTCCTTTGTGGAGTGGATGCTCCTCTTTGTCCCCATGCCTTTTCCTCTTCTTTCATTCTCAGAAGAGGCGGAAGAAAGTTCCCTTTCGGTGGTTCAAGATATATATATATATGCACACACACACACAACATGCATGTGCAGCTTCCTGCAGTCATTGGTTCTGGAGAACTTGCAAAAAGGTGAAACTTTGGGGTTGCCTTATTTTAGACCCAAGAAATGGCTTATCTTTTACGCATAGAGAGATATAGGTCAATCTCATGCACCTGAAACTATGCAAAACACTTAGGAGGCCCACAGTGTGGGATTTGTAGTGTATGCAGCTAGGTCAGTGACATCACCCTTAACAATCCTGACCTATGTCTTCCATGCTATCGCCTGACATTGGTATTAAATGCTCATTTTACAGTATTGCTGATTTAATCTTTATTCTATGTATTTGATATATGTGTTTTCTGCTCCTTTCTTCTATCTATGTATATTTTAACTATTTTAGATTATCTGCTTTGAACTGGATTATATGGCAATGTAGATTCATACATTGCCATATCCAGTTCAAAGCAGGTCATGTGGATGATTTTACTAATGTCATTAATCTTACTAACCATGCATAATTTGTACACTGGTGGAATTAAGGGTCTTTGGACCGCAATACATGTTGTTGTTGCTTTGATAATCTGGATTATATGGCAATGTAGACTCATATAATCCAGTTCAAATCAAATAATGTGGATTATTTTACTAATGTCATTAATCTTACTAACCATGCATGCCTTATACACCTTGTCTTTGGACCGTAATAAATATTATTGTTGTTGCTTTGATAATCTGGAGTATATGGCAGTGTAGACGGGGCCTGTGTTGTGCCCCGATTTGAGTAGTGGCAAATAACACTTATAATTACAGTAGGCTTCCCATTTGGAACCTGTGAGGATCCATTGGTGCTGGATAAGTGTAGTTTCTGGTTGTTGGAGAGTGATGTTTAAGTCTAGGCCAGGGGTGCTCATTAGGTAGATCGTGATCTACTGGTAGATTGCGTAGGGCGTCCTGGTAGATCGCAGGCAGGGCAGGAGGAAGGCTCAGTCCCACCCCGCAGGCTCCCGACGCCGCCCAGGTGCAGAAGAAGGTTGGACTGGATGGCCCTTGGAGATCTCCTATTCTAGGAACCCATTGTTATTACTATTATTATCAGAGGCTGAATGGCCATCTGTGAGGAATGCTTTGATTGTGTTTTTCCCTTATGGCAGAAGGAGGTTGGACTGGATGGCCCTTGGAGGTCTCCTTCTACTCTAGGAACCTATTGTTGTTGTTACTATTATTATTATTATTATTATTAGCAAAGGCTGAATGAATATTATCATCGTTATTATTATGAATAAATTCAGGGGCTTATGATACTCACATTTAGTTGAATTCAGTCTTAAAATATATTCTATGGCTCTCACTGAAATAAATTTCCAAATACTTTGCTTTTATAGCTCTCTGAGTAGTGGGCAGGTAGACCTGAACCGTTTAGCACCTTAAATCGGATGCGGAAAGGAAATGGCAGCCAGTGCAGGTGCTTTAGCATGGGGTAGTATACTTCCTGGGTCCAGCACCTGTTAATAATCTGGCTGCAGATCTCTGAACTAATTTAAGTTTCCGGACACTCTTCAAGGGCAGCCCTACGTAGAGCCTGTTACAGTAGTCTAAATGGGATGTAACCAAGGCATGGACCACCATAGGCAAGTCGAGATTCTCAATAGTAATAATAATAATAATAATAATAGTTACCTGCCTCTCCTCACAGTTTGAGTTGGGGCAGGAATAGTATGGTATAGTATAACAACAACAACAACAACAATATCAAATGCTATCAAAGCTAAAATTGAAAAGTCAACGACAGATCCCAAGTATAGATTCTGCAAGGAAGCCGATGAAACAATAGATCACATCCTCAGCTGCTGCAAGAAGAGTTGGGGGTTGTCCATAGATGCCTCCAAGGTCATGTGACCGGCATGACTGCATGGAGCGCCAGTACCTTCCCGCCAGAGCAGTATCTATTGATCTACTCACATTTGCATGTTTTCGAACTGCTAGGTTGGCAGAAGCTGAGGCTAACAGTGGGAGCTCACCATGCTCCCCGGATTTGAACTGCTGACCTTTTGGTTTAGCAGTTCAGTGGTTTAGCCCACTTTGCCACCGGGGGCTTGTAGTATGGTATAGTATAATACATTATTATTATTATTACTAGTAGTAGTAGTAGTAGTAGTATTTCTTACTTGCCTCTCCTCTCAGTTTGAGTTGGGGAGGAATAGTACGGTGTAGAATAAATCATCTGCCTCTTCTCATAGTTTGAGTTGGGGCTCATATAATATAGTATGGCATAGTAAAGTATTATTATTATTATTGTTAGTTACTTGCCTCTCCTCTTGGTTTGAGTTGGGGCAGGTATCATATAGTGTAATGTTTATTAATAATAATAATGCTACAGTGCTTCAGTGCGCCTCTCTTGAAGCATCCTTGTTTCCTATCTTCGCCGCAAGAAGACAACAAAGCTATTCATGGCCACTGGTCAGACACTTCCTTTTCTTTGCCACCATTTGGGCGGCATATGGAGGCCAGGCGGGCGAAGGAAGCGACGTCTTCTTGGCCGTGAAAAGCAACATTTAATAGTCAGAGAATGGAGGAGCGAATGCAGCTCCGCAGTGAAGTCTCCTTGGTAGGCTTTTGATGTGATTAGAGATTTTTAAAAGCTCGGGGGATGTAGCTCTCCGCTCATTTGTAAAGGATGGATTAAAATCCCGGTGCCAGCATGTGCATCTGGTGGGGCTTTCGGGAGGGAATTGATCCTTTCCTTTTTGCGTTGGGTCTGCGGGAGCTCTTTTGTAGCAAGGTCTGCCAGCCTGGAGTTGGATGAGTTTAACTTAATTTAAAAAATAATAATTCATTAAAAAAAATTAATTAATTCATGTGTTTTTCTTTTCAAATTGATTTTATTATATTTTGACTATGTTATTTAAATCTGATACATTTAAAAATAACAACAGACTAAAACAAAACAGAAATTAAATGCAAAACTATCCCTATACTATCATTACTTTGCCCCAAACACGTTTATTATTGTTATCTATCTATCTATCTATCTTCTATGTATATAATAAAAGTCAGTGTTTGTGGGCGGAGGGAGGAATATGTGCCAGTGTTTCGATTGGCTACCACTGTGGGATTATTGGAATAAAGGGCTCTGATTGGCCAGCCTCAAAACTCCAACATTCTACGGCCCCAGACAGAGGGGATAGGTTGCGATTGAAATGGTATTTGCATAAAGGACTCCGATTGGCCAACCACATCCCAACATTCTAAAGTGACTCAGAGGAAAAAGGAAAGGCTTCAGGCAGTCAGCCACTGCGGCCCACACCAATGACGAATCAGGACCAAACGTGCCACACAGACCCAATGGCCCACTTTACAAACCTGCTGCGGTTTACGGCAGGATGGCTCACAAATGATGGGATTTGCTGTACCTTCACCCAATTCATTTCCCACAGAACATTGCAGCCCTACAAATCAGAGACCAGATTCAAATTTGGCACACAGAGTACCCATGACCCACTCTACATCCTGGTGCAGTTTTGAGTGGGACGTTGATGACTAAAAGGCCAATCTGAGATAGGCAAGTTTGGTTGCAGAAAGCACAGCAGAAAATCTCCTTGGGTGATGTTGGTTCCAAGTTGCGGTTCTTTCTTCGTTGTCGTTTCCCTTCGAGACCTGTTCGGCGTGTCTTCTCGAAAGAGGCCGCAGCATTGCGGATAGTGCGTCTCCATGCCTCCTGATGTGAGGCCAGGGTGGACCATTGTTGGTGATCAATCTGGCCGAGCCTGAGATGTTGTTTCAGGGAGTCCTTATATCTCTTTTTGGGGGCGCCTCTCTTGCGCTGAACCGTGTTGAGTTCACCGTAGAGTAGTATCTTTGGGAGGCGGTGGTCCTCCATCCTAGAGATGTGCCCTGCCCAGCGCAGCCGTGTTCTCAATAGTGTGGCCTCAATGCTGGTGATACCAGCTTGCTCAAGGACAGCAACATTAGTCACATAGTCGGTCCAGTGTATATTTAGGATTGTGCGAAGACAGTGCTGATGAAAGCGTTCGAGGAGTCATAGGTGTTGGGGATAGGTGACCCATGTTTCAGACCCATATAAGAGGACAGACAGTACGATAGCTCTGTACACACTGATTTTGGTGCTTTACCTCATGTGCTTGTTGCTCCACAACATGAGGAATTGTATTAAGGGGTTTCAGCATTAGGAAGGTTGAGAAGCACTGCCATAATCTAATTCCATGGGTGTTTTGGGGGGGGGGGGAGTAGATCTTCTCCTTGTTCTCTATCTAGCCAAAGTCTTTTAACAGCATCAGCATTTGTGGAAGAGGAATGTGAATAAGTGCTGGTGAAATGCACACGTTGGACCTGGCATTTTAAAAACACACAGTATAGCAAGCAACGCAAATGAAGCTTGAGTGAGGACGGAGCTGAACTCTTTGTCCCATGCGCAATGCTCAAGATAAACCGCAGTTCCCCTTGGAACCCTTTGTGGAGCATATATGAACAGGAAAAACAAGAGAGGCCAGTGGAGAGGAGATAAGCCTCACCAGCAACTTTTGAAAAGGCATGCCTCTATAAATATAGAATTAATACCTAGAATCATAGAGAGACCTTGTGGGCCATCTAGCCCGACCCCATTCTACCAAGAAGCAGGAAAATCTCATTCACAGCACCCCCAACAGATGGCCATCCAGCCTCTGCTTAAAAGCCTCCACCACACTCCGAGGCAGAGAGTTCCACTGCTGAACAGCTCTCACAGTTAGGAAGTTCTTCCTCATGTTCAGGTGGAATCTCCTTTCCTATAATTTGAAGCCATTGTTCTGCACGCTAGTCTCCAAGGCAATAGAAAATAAGCTTGTGCCCTCCTCTCTATGACTTCCCCTCACATATTTATCCATGGCCCTCATCATGTCTCCTCTCAGCCTCAAAGCACCCAGACAGATAGCCATCCAGCCTCTGCTTAAAAGCCTCCAAAGAAGGCGGCATAACAGTTTGGCATAACTTGGAACTGCTGTGGCTCAGTGCAATGAAATCATGGGAATTGTAGTTTGGTCATAGGCCTGGGGTTTTGTGCTGTGACTAAATTGAGTCCTGTAGAAATCTGCGTCTTTACTCGTTCGATGTTTGTTGAGGTGTGTCCTTCCTGTTCTGAAAAGTGGAGGTTTGTTGTTGTGAATGCCTGCCAGGTTGACTCCGACATTTAGCACCCAAATTGAACGGTGCCCCATCTACATTGCCATATAAAATCTGGATTGTCTTCTTTGATGACACTACGGGGGAGTATTTAATCAGATACCAATTGTACAAGTTCTCCCACTTAAAAAGATGAGAGAGGCCTGTAATTAATAGACCTCAACTATGAGAGACTACGTGAGAAGACACATCCAGAATATCACATTGTCTGATTTTTAATGAATTTATTTGCAGATTATGGTGGAAAAATAAGTATTTGGTCACCTACAAACAAGCAAGACTTCTGGGTCTCACAGACTTGTAACTTCTTCTTGAAGAGGCTCCTCTGTCCTCCACTCATTACCTGTAGTAATGGCACCTATTTGAACTTGTTATCAGTATAAAAGACACCTGTCCACAACCTCAAGCAATCCATGTTGTGATTGAGCCTCCAGATGCTACTGATAGTAGTGATTCAGAAGACTTTGATGGCTCAGCATCTGGGGAGGGTATGGAACTGGGTTGGGCTGTTTGTAGCAGGAGTACTGGTGTTTGCTGAAAAAGGCTACTCGTGAGTCAAGTGAAGAGGCTCACTTGCAACTCAAGAGAGTCAAGCAAATAATTACAGCACCTACAGACTCTGAGACATTTGAGGGATTTCTATTGAAATGGATTGGACTCAAGTAAGAGAAATTCAGAGGGCTTGTGAGGAGCCCACAAGTTCAGACACCTGGGTAGGATTCACTGATGATCAGGATTGGCCCTCAGAGTCCCCAGACAATAGGTGGGATGTTCTAAGTCTTAACCACAGGTGGAAATCTTGGAGGGTCAGTCAAAGGGCAGCAGCTGCTGGGAGAGTAACACCTGAGGATGATGATAATAGGGCGTCGACCTCTTCAAGTGGTTCTGACTTGTAGTGAGCTTATATACTCTTTTCCTCCATTGTAATCATGCACTATGGGTATGTGGTGAAAATACTGATTTTTGTATATGCACTATATATTTATGATTTCTTTAAATAATATTTCGACCCATTTCGAAGATATTGCTGGAGTTTATGTCTCGTAAAAGTCTGAGGATCAGGCGAAACGGATCAGGCCTGGAAAGTAACTCCCGTTGCTGCCAGGCTTGGATTTGATTCCGACGCGATCCGCTTTGGCTGTTTTGTATCCGCCCTTGCGGTTATCCATTTCCTTGCCACATTAGACTCTGAGGCCGCAACATCTATTCCATGCTCGGTTGGAGTGTGAGCTACGGATACCTCTGGATATATACATCCACTGTTTGTTGAATCATCATGTTACCATCTCAAACTTTGAATTTAAGACTGTGTACCCTTCACCGAACTCAGCGGCCCCGCTTTTCCACCATAGAGGTAAAGTGTTTTCCATCGCAAGGACTGTTTGCCTCATATACAGCACCTCCATCGTCTTGTGTAGCTAATGTAAATATATTGTATCTATGTTATTCCAAGAATATTTATGGTAGCACCAGCCCAGACTTCTGGGCAGTTTTGACAGTTTTGCTATTCATTATTGTTTCCCTAGTTTATTAATACAGTCTACTGCCGCTCAGTAGTTTCTCTTCACAACCTCAAGCAGTCACACTCCAAACTCCACTATGGTGAAGGCCAAAGAGCTATCAAAGGACACCAGAAATAAAATGGTCATCTGCCCCAGACTGGGAAGACTAAATCCGCAGTAGGCAAGCAGCTTGGTGTGAAAACATCAACGGTGCGAGCAATAATTAGAAAATGGAAGAGATACAAGATCACTGGTGATCTCCCTCGATCTGGGCTCCACGCAAGATCTCACCCCATGGGGTCAAAATGATCACAAGAACGGTGAGCAAAGATCCCAGAACCACATGGGGAACCTAGTGAATAACCTGCGGAGAGCTGGGACCAACATAATAAAGGCTACCATCAGCAACACACTACGACATCGCCAGGGACTCAGATCCTGCAGTGCCAGATGTGTCCGCCTGCTTGAGCCAATACATGTCCGGGGCCGACTGAAGGTTGCTAGAAAGTATTTGGATGATCCAGAAGAGTATTGGGAGAATGTCATATGGTCAGATGAAACCAAAGTAGAACCATTTGGCAGAAACACAACTCGTCATGTTTGGAAGAGAAAGAATGCTGAGTTGCATCCAGAGAATACCATCCCTACTGTAAATCATGGGGTGGCAACATCATGCTTTGGGGCTGTTTCTCTGCAAAGGGACCAGGGCGACTGATCAGTATACACGAAAGAATGAATGGGGCCATGTATCGTGTGAGTTGGAGTGCAAACCTCCTTCCATCAGCAAGGGCATTGAAGATGAAACATGGCTGGGTCTTTCAGCATGACAATGAACCCAAGAACACCACCAGGGCAACGAAGTGGCTTCGTAAGAAGTATTTCAAGGTCCTGGAGTGGCCTAGCCAGCCTCCAGCTCTCAACCCTATAGAAAACCTTTGGAGGGAGTTGAAAGTCTGTGTTGCCCAGCGATAGCCCCAAAACATTATTGCTCTTGAGGAGATCTGCATGGAGGAATGGGCCAACATAACAGCAACAGTGTGTGCCAAAAAGTTTGACCTCTGTCATTACCAATAAAGGATATATAACAAAGTATTGAGACGAACTTTTGTTATGGACCAAATGTTGGTTCTTGACTGCCTTTCACATAATCTGCCAGGGCATGTTTCTCTTCTTCTACCGTTTGTTTCACTTGCAGAAGCCCTCTGCCTCCTGATTTTCAGGACAGGTAAAGTCTGTCAACATCACTACATAGGTGTCATGAGTAGTGGATTGTCATCAGTTTTCTTGTTTTTCTATCCAGATCATCCAGCTCTGCTTATGTCCAGTTCACAATTCCAGCAGTGTATCTAATGACGGTGATGGCCCAGGTGTTGAGAGCCTTGATCGTATTTCCGCCATTTAATTTACTCTTCAAAACCTTTCTGACTCTTTGGATATGTTCCTTGCTGACCACATTTTTCACATGTCTGTGCTTGATATTGTCCAGCTGTAGTATGCCCAGATATTTATAGGCTTTAGGCCGATTGCATTTTATGGTTTTTATTCAATGAGCTGCTGAATTTGCTGACTGAAAGGTTGGAGGTTCGAATCCGGGGAGCAGGGTGAGCTCCAGCTGTTAGACTCAGCTTCTGCTGACCTAGCAGTTAGAAAGCATGCAAATGTGAGTAGATCAATAGGTACCGCTTTAGTGGGAAGGTACTGGTGCTCTATGCCTGGGAGATATCTACGGACAACGCTGGCTTTTTTGCTTAGAAATTGAGATGAGCACCACCCCCCAGAGTCGGACATGATTAGACTTAATGTCAGGGAAAGCCTTTACCTGTTGTTGTTGCTGTTGTCAGGCCCGGATTACCCATAAGGCCAACCTAGGCCATGGCCTAGGGTGCAAGCCGAGGGGGGCGTAGAATCACGGACCAAAAAAAAAGTTGAAACAAATAAAAACACCGTGGCCGGCCCCTGGGGTCTCTCCCAACTCAGCGGCACACGCCCCCCAGCGACGTCCCCGGCCGCTCTGTGCGCGCCTGTTTCCCTCCCTCCCCGTGGTCCTTCTCATCTGCAGGAGCAGATGGGGAGCCTGCCTTCCGAGCGAGCGAGTGAGCGAGAGACCCGCACGCGCTTCCCCCACGCCTCCGCCTCTCCCCCCCCCTTTCATTGCGGAGCGAGAAATAGCCTTTTTTTCCTGCCCCAAAACGGGTGGGTGGGTGAGTGGGCTAGCTTCCTAGCCATTCGGGAGGGTCCCTTTTCAGTTGCCTCAGTTTCCCCGGCGGCGGTGACGGAGAGAGAGAAAGAGAGGAGGGGCCGTGGGCGGGGAAGGTGGCACCACCGGCCGCTTTGACAGTGTGTCTTTTTTTCCTCCCCCGTTTCCTCCCGCTATCGCCCCGCCCCCTTTTCCTCCTACTCTTGCCCCCTCCCCCACCCCATCCTCCCCGCTCCCCTCCCTTTGGTTCTTTCTTCTCCCTCCGCGCTTCAGAGGCTGGCCTCTTAAATGCTTTCCTCGAGGCAGCCCGGCCCAGCCCCTGGCTGTTGGCTGCCCGGGACACTCCTCCTTCTGCCTGGCCATGGGAAGCGCCTGCCAGAACCCCCTGGTGGCCTTGGTCTTCCTGCTCTGCTGCACGGCGGGTAAGGAGGGGACTCGTCCCTTTCCTGGGGGGGTGGGGGGTGCGTGTGGTAGAGGTTGGCTTAAAGGGGGCGTAATTCCAAAGTGTGGCCTAGGGTGCAAAAAGGTGTTAATCCGGGCTTGGCTGTTGTTGTTGCCCTGCCTTTTTCTGTCCACAGAGGAGACTCAAAGCAGCTTATATTAAAAAGCATTGTAATACCATTCAAAATAAAACAAACAAACAAACAGAAGTAAACAGCAGTGGTATTACAATAATTAAGAATTAACATTTGAAATCCTTGAAAGTGATTAAAAACGTATTCAAAGCTTGATCTTAATTTAGGCTGAAGTTTGGCTGCATATCTCTTACGCCTCCACTTGCAATGAATGCAGTTTGATGCCACTTTTCAATTCTATGGAATCGTGGGATTTGTAGTTTTGCAAGGCCCTCCTTCTCTGCCAAAAAGTGCTGGAGCCTCACCCAGCTACAATGCCTAGGATCCCATAGCCTTGAGCCATGAAAGTGGAGTGAAACTGCATTAACTCTGCAATGTAGATGCACCTTTGATGGTACGAAATGGGAGGTTTGGCATGAAATGCGGCTCCAAAGAGAGATAGGTCATTAAAACGAGCTAAAACACTATCAAAACATATGCATCAAGATACGCAGAGTTAAAATACAAGATGTTGAAATGCAGATTAAAATTCAAAACTGAATAAGGCCACATTTGCCCTCCGTCACCTTTACTCCTCCCATGCCATCTCGCTCTCTCTTTTGTTGTTGCTGCCATAATTGCATCTAATTCTGTCCCTGAGATATAAAGTGCATGGTTTGTAATTTGCATTTCCAACCCTCTTTTTCTGCGGTCTCTCTCTCTCTCTCTCTCTCTCTCTCTCTCTCTCTCTCTCTCTCTCTCTGGGCTTTGTAATTACTTTCGATGCCATTGAATCTCAATAAAGCACACTGTCTGCTGCTTGGTAGCCAACGAGATTGGCCGGCTACTGAGCAACGAACGGGGCAAAGGGGGATTTCTGTTAAAACAGCACTTTTGGATCTTTTCGCGCTTGCTGTGTTTGCTTTGTACTGGAAAAGCTTTTGTTTGTTGAGTTATTGAAGGAGACAAGGCTTTGTGCAGTGTTTGCATTGGGAAATTTAACAGAGCCGCTTGGAGAAAGCTAATTGTTTGGGCCGGCTGGAGTATTGAGTCCCCTTGGGGTAGAGAAAGGTGGGGGATAAATAGAGTAAATAAATAAATATTGTTGTTGTTATTAAATGTGGGTGTGCTCAAGCTTAATCTGACATGACGTTTTCTTATCTAATCATTTCGGGCTGCTTGAATATTTATTTATTTATTTATTTATTTATTGTTCGTTCTTATATTCCGCTCCTCCCAGCAGGCTCGGGGCGGATCACAAAAGATATACATGGGCAACATGCCCTACAGTTTAAAATATAATAACAAAAACCACGTTAAAACCAAAGTTACATCGACCAATACGGATGTGAGGACATGACATAGTTCTTAAACCGATGTGCCTAATTAAAGGCCAGGCCAAAGAGGGTCGTCTTGCACGCCTCCCGAAACGGGCTAGTTCAACAATAGCCCGAACATTATCTGGGAGGGCGTTCCAGAGCACCGGTGCCGCCACAGAAAAGGACCTTTGTCTGGTCGTCGATAGGTGGCAGGAGCGGACTGATGGAATTAATAACAGATTCTGCTCCTCTGATCGCAGTGATCTCGGGGGCAAATACGGGGTAAGGCGGTCCTTCAGGTACGCAGGCCCTAGGCCGTGTAAGGCCTTAAAGGTCAATACCAGCACCTTGAAGGCAATTCGGTACTCAATAGGGAGCCAGTGCAGTTGCCGAAGGATAGGAGTAATATGCTCTCTCACCGGCACTCCTGCCAGCAAGCGAGCAGCGGCATTCTGCACTAGCTTGAGTTTCCGGATTGTCGACAAGGGAAGGCCAACGTGAGGGCGTTACAGTAGTCTAATCTCGAGATGACCGTCGCTTGGATTACCGTGGCCAGGTCGTCCCTGGACAGGTAGGGGGCCAGTCGCCTAGCCTGACGGAGGTGGTAAAATGACGTCCTACTGACCACGGAGACCTGGGCCTCCATGGTCAGTGAGGAGTCCAACATCACCCCTAAGCTCTTAACTGACGGCGAAGGATTAAGCCTTTCGCCGTCCAGGGTAGGCAACCGGCACCCACCCAGCCCAGGCCGCCCCGGCCATAGGATCTCCGTCTTCGATGGATTCACCTTCAGCTGGCTGGCACGCAGCCAACCAGTCACGGCTTCGAGGCATAGATGGAAACAATCGGGTACGGAGTCCGGCCTGCCGTCCATTCTCAGCAGGAGCTGGGTGTCATCTGCATACTGATAACACTCCAGACCAAAGTCGCGAGCCAACTGAGCCAGGGGGCGCATATAAACGTTGAATAACAAGGGGGAGAGGATGGCCCCCTGGGGGACCCCACAATTAAGTGAGAGTCTCCCGGAGACCTCCCCGCCCCCCTCCACACGTTGTCCCCGGTCCCGGAGGAAGGAGGCCACCCATTGAAGGGCAGTCCCCAACCCCAGAGCCGGCTAAACGGTGGGTCAACAGTGCGTGATCTACTGTGTCGAACGCTGCTGTCAGGTCTAACAAGACAAGCAGTGCTGATCCACCCTGGTCCAGTTGGCGGCGAATCTGGTCTGTAATGGCGACAAGCACAGTCTCCGTCCCATGCCCAATACGGAAGCCGGACTGGAAGGGATCAAGTCCAGCTGTGTCGTCTAGGAACTGCTGCAGCTGATCCGCTGCTGCCCTCTCAATTACTTTGCCTAGGAAAGGCAAGTTGGAAACAGGCCTGTAAATGGAGAGCCGAAGGCTCTAAGTTCGGCTTTTTCAGCAGCGGTTTCACCATGGCCTCTTTTAACCCCCCCGGGAAGACTCCTTGCTCAAGGGAGCTATTTATGATCGTGCCCAGGGGTTTTTTAACCCCTCTTGGCAAGATCTAACAAGCCAAGAGGGGCACGGGTCGAGGGAGCAAGTAGTTGGTCTGGCTGCAGCTAGTAACCCATCGACAGCTGCTGCGTCCAGCAATTTAAAACGGGTGAATATTATCGTTATTACTAACTAGCTTTGGGACCCGGCGCGTGCCCGGGTTATTTGAAATGGGCTGAGGCCTAGGAAGCCTTAATGTCCATTCAGGCTGAGGCCTAGGAAGTCTTACTGTCAATGCAGGCTGAGGCCTAGGAAGCCTTACTGCCAATTGAGGCTGAGGCCTAGGAAACCTTACTGTCAATTGAGGCTGAGGCATAGGAAGCCTTACTGTCCATTCAGGCTGAGGCCTAGGAAGCTGTACTATCAATGCAGGCTGAGGCCTAGGGAGCCTTACTGTCAATTGAGGCTGAGGCCTAGGAAGCCTTACTGTCAATTCAGGCTGAAGCCTAGGAAGCCTTACTGTCAAAGCAGGCTGAGGCCTAGGGAGCCTTACTGTTAATTTAGGCTGAAGCCTAGTAAGCCTTACTGTCGATTTAGGCTGAGGCCTAGGGAACCTTACTGTCAATGCAGGCTGAGGCCTAGGAAGCCATATTGTCAATGCAGGCTGAGGTCTAGGAAGCCTTACTGACCACGGAGACCTGGGCCTCCATGGTCAGTGAGGAGTCCAACATCACCCCTAAGCTCTTAACTGACGGCGAAGGATTAAGCCTTTCGCCGTCCAGGGTAGGCAACCGGCACCCACCCAGCCCAGGCCGCCCCGGCCATAGGATCTCCGTCTTCGATGGATTCACCTTCAGCTGGCTGGCACGCAGCCAACCAGTCACGGCTTTGAGGCATCAGAAGGGAAAAAGCTCAAGGAGAGTTCAAAATGGCCAACTGACATCCCCATCACCGGCTGGTCAGCGTGAAGCGCTGGCTAACACCAGCAGCCAGGCGCTGCAACGCATGCCTAACCCTCCCGCCGCCATCCACCATCACGACTGCGGTGGGAAGTAGGTCCTGACCCCAACTTCAGCAGTGGTGGAATTGGCCGGCCCCAAGAACTCCGGTTGGAGACGCGTCAGGAGGTCCACGAAGAAATCGGCACGCGGGACCTTCTGGGGCGAACTTTGGCCCAAACAGAGGTCCGGCACGTAGGGGCCCGGCAAAGCCACCCCACGCGGTCGGTAGGAGTGAAGTGGCCCTTGATCGACAGGTGCCCACAGCTTCCATCTTGGCTTCATGTCCTGTCCTATCCAAGGAAACTGCCACCGTTAATACATCCACCGGCCTGTGCGTGGGTGGCCAGAGCCTCTCAACGTCTTCCCTTTTCATGGGATTTGCCGGAAACTGAGCCCCCACTAAACTCCAACTTGTAAACTCTCCTACTAGGGGGGCCCCGATTACAGTGATCTCCGGCATGGGGTATTGTCGCAATAGGCGCAGGCCGAGTGCGAGAGGCTCCCTGAGTCGTGCCAAGACCCGGGCTGCCTCTGACCTGCGACCTATCCCGAGGGACACTGTTGTCAGGTCTCCAACTTCCTCCCCGCCTCCCTGGTGTTAGTAAACGCGCTCAGTCCGGAATAAACGACAACGATCCGGGACTTTATTCAAGACAGACAGGTTGATATTTGCTGCATTACGGAGACCTGGCTCCAGGACAGTGATATCACCTGCCTTCAGGAATTGACACCCCGGGCTTCGCGCTTACCCACCAGAACAGGACTGGGAGGCGGGGAGGCGTGGCAATTCTCCCCCGTGACCTATTACACCTCAGAGCGGTCCCTGCTTTGGAGGCAGATGGGATTGAAAGTGTCGGCCTGATGTGGGGTGCCCGGAGAGTACAGCCTTCTTGCTGGTGTACCGTGCACCTAGCGCACCAGCGGGAGCCTGTCCCTGCTGCTGGAGACTGTGGCGGAGTGGGCGTTGAGGTTTCCTAGCCTAGTTGTGCTGGGGGACTTCAACGTCCGCGCCGACACAGCCTCCTCACCATCGGTAGCGGGGGGACCTTGTGTCGTCCATGGCGGCACTCGGCCTCTCCTCTGCGAGTCAGGCCCCACACACCGGGCCGGTCACACCCTTTGATCTGATTTTCCATGCAGGTGTTCAAGTGTCCGTCACCTCTGTTACAGAGGTGCCATGGTCGGACCACTGTGCTCTGGGAGTCCGGGTTACTCCTCCCATGCCATCTCGCTCTCTCTTTGTTGTTGCTGCCATAATTGCATCTAATTCTGTCCCTGAGATATAAAGTGCATGGTTTGTAATTTGCATTTCCAACCCTCTTTTCTTCTCTCTCTCTCTCTCTCTCTCTCTCTCTCTCTCTCTCTCTCTCTCTCTGGGCTTTGTAATTACTTTCGATGCCATTGAATCTCAATAAAGCACACTGTCTGCTGCTTGGTAGCCAACGAGATTGGCTGGCTACTGAGCAACGAACGGGCAAGGGGATTTCTGTTAAAACAGCACTTTTGGATCTTTCGCTTGCTGTGTTTGCTTTGTACTGGAAAAGCTTTTGTTTGTTGAGTTATTGAAGGAGACAAGGCTTTGTGCAGTGTTTGCATTGGGAAATTTAACAGAGCCGCTTGGAGAAAGCTAATTGTTTGGGCCTGGAGTATTGAGTCCCCTTGGGGTAGAGAAAGGTGGGGATAAATAGAGTAAAATAAATAAATATTGCTGTTGTTATTAAATGTGGGTGTGCTCAAGCTAATCTGACATGACGTTTTCTTATCTAATCATTTCTGGCTGTTTGAATATTTATTTATATTTATTTATTTATTTATTGTTCGTTTATATTCCGCTCCTCCCAGCAGGCTCGGGCGATCATAAAAGATACATGGGCAACATGCCCTGCAGTTTAAAATATAATAACAAAACCACGTTAAAACCAAAGTTACATCGACCAATACGGATGTGAGGACATGACATAGTTCTTAAACCGATGTGCCTAATTAAAGGCCAGGCAAAAGAGGGCCGCCTTTGCACGCCTCCGAAACAGGGCTAGTTCAACAATAGCCCGAACATTATCTGGGAGGCGTTCCAGAGCACCGGTGCCGCCACAGAAAAGGACCTTGTCTGGTCGTCGATAGGTGGCAGGAGCGGACTGATGGAATTAATAACAGATTCTGCTCCTCTGATCGCAGTGATCTCGGGGCAAATACGGGTAAGGCGGTCCTTCAGGTACGCAGGCCCTAGGGTCGTAAGGCCTTAAAGGTCAATACCAGCACCTTGAAGGCAATTCGATTTTCAATAGGGAGCCAGTGCAGTTGCCGGGATAGGAGTAATATGCTCTCTCACCGCACCTGCCAGCAAGACAGCAGCTGCATTCTGCACCAGCTTGAGTTTCCGGATTGTCGACAAGGAAGGCCAACGTGAGAGGGCGTTACAGTAGTCTAATCTCGAGATGACCGTCGCTGATTACCGGGCCAGGTCGCCTGGACAGGTAGGGGGCCAGTCGCCTAGCCTGACGGAGGTGGTAAATGACGTCCTACTGACCACGGAGACCTGGGCCTCCATGGTCAGTGAGAGGAGTCCAACATCACCCCTAAGCTCTTAACTGACGGCGAAGGATTGCCTTTCGCCGTCCAGGGTAGGCAACACACCGCAGCCCCAGGCCGCCCGCCATAGGATCTCCAAGTCTCATGGATTCACCTTCAGCTGGCTGGCACGCAGCCAACCAGTCACGGCTTCTCGAGGCATGGATGGAAACACCGGGTACGGAGTCCGGCCTGCCGTCCATTCTCAGGCAGGAGCTGGGTGTCATCTGCATACTGATAACACTCCAGACCAAAGTCGCGAGCCAACTGAGCCAGGGGCGTATAGACGTTGAATAACAAGGGAGAGGATGGCCCCTGGGGGACCCCCCACCAAGTGAGAGTCTCCCGGAGACCTCCCGCCCTCCACACGTTGTCCCCGGTCCCGGAGGAAGGAGGCCACCCATTGAAGGGGCAGTCCCCCCCAACCCCAGAGCCGGCTAAACGGTGGGGTCAACAGTGCGTGATCTACTGTGTCGAACGCTGCTGCAGGGTCTAACAAGACAAGCAGTGCTGATCCACCCTGGTCCAGTTGGCGCGAATCTGGTCTGTAATGGCGACACACAGTCTCCGTCCCATGCCCACGGAAGCCGGACTGGAAGGGACAAGTCCAGCTGTGTCGTTAGGAACTGCTGCAGCTGATCCGCTGCTGCCCTCTCACTTTTGCCTCAGGAAAGGCAAGTTGGAAAACAGGCCTGTAATGGAGGGAGCCAAGGCTCTAAGTTCGGCTTTTTCAGCAGCGGTTTCACCATGGCCTCTTTTAACCCCCCGGGAAGACTCCTTGCTCAAGGGAGCTGTTTATGATCGTGCTCAGGGGTTTTACAACCCCTCTTGGCAAGATCTAACAAGCCAAGAGGGGCACGGGCTTGAGGGAGCAAGTAGTTGGTCTGGCTGCAGCTAGTAACCATCGACAGCTGCTGCGCCCAGCAAATTTAAAACGGTGAATATTATCGTTATTACTAACTAGCTTTGGGACCCGCGTGCCGGGTTATTTGAAATGGGCTGAGGCCTAGGGAAGCCTTAATGTCCATTCAGGCTGAGGCCTAGGGAAGTCTTACTGTCAATGCAGGCTGAGGCCTAGGGAAGCCTTACTGCCAATTGAGGCTGAGGCCTAGGAAACCTTACTGTCAATTGAGGCTGAGGCATAGGAAGCCTTACTGTCCATTCAGGCTGAGGCCTAGGAAGCTGTACTGTCAATGCAGGCTGAGGCCTAGGAGCCTTACTGTCAATTGAGGCTGAGACCTAGGAAGCCTTACTGTCAATTCAGGCTGAAGCCTAGGAAGCCTTACTGTCAAAGCAGGCTGGGCCTAGGAGCCTTACTGTTAATTTAGGCTGAAGCCTAGTAAGCCTACTGTCGATTTAGGCTGAGGCCTAGGGGAACCTTACTGTCAATGCAGGCTGAGGCCTAGGGAAGCCATATTGTCAATGCAGGCTGAGGTCTGGGAAGCCTTACTGACCACGGAGACCTGGGCCTCCATGGTCAGTGAGGAGTCCAACATCACCCCTAAGCTCTAACTGACGGCGAAGGATTAAGCCTTTCGCCGTCCAGGGTAGGCAACCGGCACCCACCCAGCCCAGGCCGCCCGCCATAGGATCTCCGTCTTGATGGATTCACTTCAGCTGGCTGGCACGCAGCCAACCAGTCACGGCTTTGAGGCATCAGAAGGGAAAAAGCTCAAGGAGAGTTCAAATGGCCAACTGACATCCCATCACCGGCTGGTCAGCGTGGAAGCGCTGGCTAACACCAGCAGCCAGGGCGCTGCAACGCATGCCTAACCCTCCCGCCGCCATCCACCATCACGACTGCGGTGGGAAGTAGGTCCTTGACCCCAACTTCAGCAGTGGTGGAATTGGCCGGCCCCAAGAACTCCGGTTGAGACGCGGCCAGGAGGTCCACGAAGAGGTACCCGGCACGCGGACCTTCTGGGGGCGCTAACTTTGCCCAAACAGAGGTCCGGCACGTAGGGGCCTGGCAAAGCCACCCCACGCCACGTCGGTAGTGAAGTGGCCCTTGATCGGTACAGGTGCCCACAGCTTCCATCTTGGCTTCATGTCCTGTCCTATCCAAGGAAACTGCCACCGTTAATACATCCACCGGCCTGGCGGGTGGCCAGAGCCTCTCAACGCTTCCCTTTTCATGGGATTTGCCGGAAACTGAGCCCCCACTAAACTCCAACTTGTAAACTCTCCTACTAGGGGCCCCGATTACAGTGATCTCCGGGCATGGGGTTTGTCGCACAGGCGCAGGCCGAGTGCGAGAGGCTCCTGAGTCGTGCAAGACCCGGGCTGCCTCTGACCTGCGACCTCCCGAGGGACACTGTTGTCAGGTCTGCTTCCTCCTCCCTCCCTGGTGTTAGTAAACGCGCGCAGTCCGAATAAACGACAACGATCCGGGACTTTATTCAAGACAGACAGGTTGATATTTGCTGCATTACGGAGACCTGGCTCCAGGACAGTGATATCACCTGCCTTCAGGAATTGACACCCCCGGGCTCGCTTACCCACCAGAACAGGACTGGGAGGCGGGGGAGGCGTGGCAATTCTCTCCCGTGACCTATTACACCTCAGCGGTCCCTGCTTTGGAGGCAGATGGGATTGAAAGTGTCGGCCTGATGTGGGGTGCCCCGGAGAGTACAGCCTTCTTGCTGGTGTACCGTGCACCTAGCGCACCAGTGGGGAGCCTGTCCCTGCTGCTGGAGACTGTGGCGGAGTGGGCATTGAGGTTTCCTGCCTAGTTGTGCTGGGGGACTTTAACGTCCGGCAGCCTCCTCACCATCATCGGTAGCGGGGGACCTTGTGTCGTCCATGGATGGCGGCACTCGGCCTCTCCCTCTGCGAGTCAGGCCCCACACACACCGGGCCGGTCACACCCTTGATCTGATTTTCCATGCAGGTGTCAAGTGTCCGTCACCTCTGTTACAGAGGTGCCATGGTCGGACCACTGTGCTCTGGGAGTCCGGTCGAGCAACCGCGCCCCGGCAAAGGTGCCGAACCAATTTGGTTCGCCCGGGGACCTATGGAACCAACTAGGTTCCTGAATGCCTTGAGGGATTTGGAGCCTGCCAGCGATTCGCTCGGTGAGCTGGTTACCACCTGGAACCACGCGCTGTCCTCCGCTCTCGACGAGAGATCGCCCCTAAACGCCCTCTCAAACCCCGCACATCCTGTTCACCTTGGTACACAGATGCACTAAGATCTATGAAGCCGGGAGAAGAGACGGCTAGAGCGCAGGTGGAAGAAGCTCGCGACGGGCCATCGACATCAGCTTATAAGCTTTTTTATGGATGCTTATGAGCATGCTGTCAAGGAGGCGAAAAGTTTATTATGCCTCCTTGATAGCGTCTGCGGGATTCACGCCCAGCTCAATTGTTCAGGATAATTCGGCAGCTGACGGATGGTCCCTACCATCCCAAACAATGACACCCGGCCCTTTCTGCTGAGGTTTTTCAGAATCACTTCAGAGACAAGATTGCGTTGCTCCGCGGGACCTTCCTTCCACACTTGATACAGTCCAGGAGCTGAGACTGGCCCTCCGCCCTCCCACCTTCGACGGTTTCGACCACTGGACGCAGAGGATGTTGACAAGATTGTCGCAGCCCTTAAGTCGACCACCTGCTCCTCGACCCGTGCCCCTCCACGCTGATTCGAGCTTGTGGAGGGGTTACGAGGCCCTCTGTTGAGGATAGTCAACTGCTCCTTGAGCAAGGGGCTTTTCAGAGGAGCTAAAAGAGGCGGTGGTCAGTCCATTGCTGAAGAAGCCCGGATTAGACCCCGGCTCCTCAATTACACCGCCCAGTGTCGAACCTTCCGTACCTGGGCAAGGTGATTGAGAGGGCAGCAATGGACCAGCTGCAGACCTTCTTGGATGACGCAACCTGGCTAGACCCTTCCAGTCCGGCTTCCGTTCAGGCCATGGGACGGAGACTGTCCTGGTCTCCATCACAGACCTACTCCGCTGCCACTTGGACCGAGGTGGATCGGCGCTGCTCGTGTTATTGGACCTCATGGCAGCGTTTGATACCGTCGTTACCAGCTTTTGATACACCGCCTGGCGGTGGCGGTGAGAGGGACAGCCCTCAACTGGCTGTCCTCCTTCCTCCAACGCCGCCAGCAGCGAGTGAAGTGGGAGGGGCGGTCTCCGAGGCTCCCGCTGAGTTGCGGGGTGCCTCAGGGGCTATCCTCTCCCGCTGTTATTTAACATCTATATATGCGACCACTCGCCCAGCTGGTAATGGAGTTTTGGGCTGGAGTGTCATCAGTACGCTGATGATACCCAGCTCATTCTGAGGTTGGACCCCGGGCAGTCTCTGTACCCGATAATTTCCATCTTTGCCTTGAAGCCGTTACTGGATGGCTGCGAGCCAGTAAGTTGAAGGTGAACCCGGCGAAGACGGGAGATCTTGTGGCTGGGCGCCCCGGGGTAGTGACCCAGTTGCCAACTTTCGATGGTGTGGCCCTCTGCCCTCAGCCATCGGTAAAAGTCTGGGGTCCGGCTGGGCGCCCACCTGTCCATGGAGGAGCAGATTGGCTGCACCTGCAGGACAGCATTTTACCACCTACGGTTGGCTAAGCGCCTCCTACCTCCCAACGCGACCTTGCTACGGTGATCAAGCCACGGTCATCTCGAGGCTCGATTACTGTAATGCGCTGCTCTACATTGGCCTTCCCTTGTCGATGATCCGGAAGCTTAAGCTAGTGCAGCACGCGCAGCCCGCCTCCTCCTGGGTGCTGCAAGATCTGACCGCGACCCACTCCTGCGCGAGCTGCACTGGCTTCGATTGAATCCGGGTCCTCTCAAGGTGTTAGTTCTCACCTTTAAGGCCATCTATGGTTTGGGGCCAGTGTACCTGAGGGAGCGACTTACCCCTTATGTGCCCGCGAGATCACTGCGCTCTGAGGAGCTTAACCTCCTTGAGGTGCCTTCCCTTGGAACCTGCAGACTGGCCACTACACGGCGGAGGGCATTCTCTGTAGCTGCCCCAAGTCTCTGGAACGGCCTCCCGGAGGAGATCCGTGCCATCCGCGCTCTTCTGCCCTTCCAAAGGCCTTGAAGACTTGGCTCTTTAGGAAGGCGTTTGGCCCTTAACTCAACCACACTGTGTGCCATGCCGCCTATTCCCCCAGATTCTTATCTCGTCCCCAAGCCTTCGCTGAGGGCTAGTGTTTTTAATATGTTTTAACTGCTTTGATGTTTAATGTGTTTTAACTGTTTAATCTGTTTTATTACTCACGGTGTTTATGCTTCTTCTGTAAACCGCTCTGAGCTCCGGAGTGAGCGGTATACTAAATCGAAGTTAATAAATAATAAATAAAATAAATTCAGGCTGAGGCCTAGGAAGCCTTACTGTCAATTCAGACTGAGGCCTAGGAAGCCTGTTGGGAAAAGTGGTGTTTTCACCTTTGGCTGGAAGGATGTATGTCTATTTTTGGGCCTAGCTTGTTATGCTGGTAGTGCTCTCAGTACATCAGGAATCTCTCTCTCTGTAGTGAAATCTGGGGCCTAGGTTGTAATGCTAGTAATGCTCTCAGTACATCAGGAAACCCTCTCTCTGTAGGGAAATCCTATTAGGAAATGAACATTCCATTTCCAATGGAAAAACTGTCTGGTGCCTTAGTGTAGGAGTTTTGTGGCTGGCCAATGAGAGTTCTTTATGCAAATAATCCCACATTGGCGACCAATCAAAAAGCTGCCACATATTCCTCCGCACCTCCCACCGCAAACATTGACTTTTATTATATAGATAGAAGATATAGACTAGATATGCTATGCGGATATGATCAGGCTTAATCTGATTTGGCGTTTTC
Organism: Anolis apletophallus; assembly: GCA_030556195.1. Taxonomy (NCBI): domain Eukaryota; kingdom Metazoa; phylum Chordata; class Lepidosauria; order Squamata; family Anolidae; genus Anolis; species Anolis apletophallus. Next base: position 34,339,163 of record JARBWK010000015.1, on the reverse strand, counting down.
TCAGATAATCATTTGAGCCATCTTGATATTATTATTTTTATTATTATTATTATTATATGTGGGTGTGATCAGGCTTAATTTGGCATGACGTTTTCTCAACTAATTGTTTGGGCCAGCCAGAGCATTATTATTATTATTATTATTATTATTATTATTATTATTATACCATGTCAGACAACACAGGGAAGCCATTGAAATCCACAAGCATGTGGACAATTTCAACAGAAAGGTGGAAATCATGAAAATTAACAAAATCTGGCTACCAGTTTTTAAAAAACTCTAAAATCAGGACAGTAAATAAAGAGCAAGTCTCAGAAAACAGAGGAATTTGAGACCAGAATCAACCAGGGCCACCTAATCATGTCCCAACAAAGGATTCTCCCCGGCAGTAAGAAGCCAGACTTTGAAACTGCTATGCCATTACATGCTAATCAAGGTGGCCAATTATTATTAAATGTAGATGTGATCAGACTTAATCTGGTGTGATGTTTTCCCAGTTTATCATTTGGGCCATCTTGAAAATAATAATAGAATGTGAATATGACCAGGCTTAATCTGGTGTGACTTTTTTTCAGCTAATAATTTGGGCCAGCTTGATGATGATGACGACGATTAAATGTGGATGTGGCCAAGATTAATCTGGCATGACATTTTCTCATCTTCTGGTTCCTTTTCATCCTGTCAAAAAGAGAGAAATATGCCTTGACTCTGAAAGTGCATCTACACCAGGGGTGATCTACTGGTAGATCGCAGGCAGGGCGGGAGGAAGACTCAGTCCCGCCCCGCAGGCTCCCGACGCTGCCCCGGTGCAGAAGGAGGTTGGACTGGATGGCCCTTGGAGGTCTCCTATTCTAGTAACCCGTTGTTGTTGTTGTTGTTATTATTATTATCAGAGGCTGAATGGCCATCTGTGAGGAATGCTTTGATTGTGTTTTTCCCTTATGGCAGAAGGAGGTTGGACTGGGTGGCCCTTGGAGGTCTCCTATTCTAGTAACCCGTTGTTGTTGTTGTTGTTGTTATTATTATTATCAGAGGCTGAATGGCCATCTGTGAGGAATGCTTTGATTGTGTTTTTCCCTTATGGCAGAAGGAGGTTGGACTGGATGGCCCTTGGAGGTCTCCTATTCTAGTAACCCGTTGTTGTTGTTGTTATTATTATTATTATCAGAGGCTGAATGGCCATCTGTGAGGAATGCTTTGATTGTGTTTTTCCCTTATGGCAGAAGGAGGTTGGACTGGAGGGCCCTTGGAGGTCTCCTATTCTAGTAACCCGTTGTTGTTGTTGTTGTTGTTGTTATTATTATTATTATCAGAGGCTGAATGGCCATCTGTGAGGAATGCTTTGATTGTGTTTTTCCCTTATGGCAGAAGGAGGTTGGACTGGGTGGCCCTTGGAGGTTTCCTCCTACTCTAGGAACCTATTGTTGTTGTTACTATTAGTAGTAGTAGTAGCAGCAGCAGCAGCAGCAGCAGCAGCAGAGGCTGAATGAATACTTACTATTCTCACATTTAGTTGAATTCAGTCTTAAAATATGTTATATGGCTCTCACTGAAATAAATTTCCAAATATTTTGCTTTCATGGCTCTCTGAGTCGTAGGTAGGTAGATCATTTTGACTTGGTTGTTTTATAAGTAGCTCGCAGGCTGAAAAAGTGTGAGCACCCCTGATCTACACTATGGAATTAATCCAGTTTGACACCACATTACTGGCCCATTGTTCCATGCTGTGGCATCCTGGGAGTTGTACTTTGGACAAGGTCTCTGCCAAAAAAGGGTTTGTTCATCACCAAACTCCAAATCCCAGGATTACATAGCATGGTGGCATCAAACTTAATTTATTCTGCAGAGTAGACACATTCTTAGAGGGAGATGCAGTTGTAGTTTGATTTGTTCTGCTGATGTTTTCATTTGAAAAATGGTGCAATATGCTTGTTGAGTACATTAATGGCGCATGCCAATGTGGGATGCTTAGAACATCATAGGGCTCAGTAAAAGGCTTGGAGATGACTTTGCATTCATTGTGGAGTTTAGATTTGCAGAAAGGAAACCCTAGCTCCCAGGGCTGTAGATATTAACAAATCAAATAATTGATCCAGATAAACTTCTCCCTACTTGGAGACCTCCCAGTGCATCCAACATTCAATTATTCTCATTGCCAGAGTTTCCCAACCAGCAAATATATGTATATGTTTAGATAGATGGATGGATAGCTAGATAGAGCTAAGCCATAGTTTTTGCTAACCATGGTTTGTCCCACAAACCACAGTTCCTTTCTGTGGAACTGGCCTGTTTTATCTCTTGCATGTTTTATCAATTCAAGGTGTAATAACAAGCCACTGTTTAAACAAGCCAGATCTCTCAAACTAATAGCCCTTAATATCCAATCACGGTTTATCACTGCCTAGCAAACCATGGTTTGTTTATGGGAATGGGTTCCGAGGCAACAGCAAACTAGAATCCAACAAATCTCAACCCAATTTATGGTCTTTATTTATTTATTATTTATTATTTATTTACTTCTTTTCTATACCGCCTCTCTCAGCCCGAAGGCGACTCGAGGCGGTGAACAGTCGGCAGCAAGTGCCCACATACAAACACATCATAATATGATAAAAACAGTCATATAAAAACCATATAAATTAACAGTTAAAAACTACAAAATACAATCTCAGCACATTATTCTTAAAATCGGTTTCTGTTGCATTGTCATAATCCATTGGTCTCAGTTAATTAAAGTTCGTCTGCGAATGCCTGCTCGAACAGCCAAGTCTTGACTTTTTAACAAAATGTCAGGAAGGAGGGGGCCGATCTGATGTCACTAGGAAGGGAGTTCCAAAGCCGAGGAGCCACCACTGAGAAGGCCCTGTCTCTCGTCCCCGCCAGACACGCCTGCAAAGCAGGCAGGACCGAAAGCAGGGCCTCTCCGGATGATCTTAAACATCTCAATGGTTCATAGGGAGAGATGCATTCGGACAGGTAATTTGGACTGGAACCGTTTAGGGCTTTAAAGGCCAAAACCAGCACTTTGAATTGTGCCCGGTAGCAAACTGGCAGCCAGCAGAGCTGGCACAACAGAGGGCTTGTACGCTTCCTGAGTGCCGCTCCTGTTATCAACCTGGCTGCTGTCCGTTGGACTACTTGAAGCTTCCGAGCAGTCTTCAGAGGCAGCCCCACGTAGAGAGCGTTGCAGTAATCTATACGGGATGTAACCAGAGCATGGACTACCGTGGCCAAGTCAGACTTCCCAAGGTACGAGCGCAGCTGGCACACAAGTTTTAATTGTGAGAATGCTCCCCGGGTCACCGCCGAAATCTGGGGTTCCAGGCTCAGCGATGAGTCCAGGATCACACCCAGACTGCGAACCTGCGTCTTCACGGGGAGTGTAACCCCGCCCAACACAGGCTGTAACCCTATGCCCTCTTCGGCCTTTCGACTGACCAGGAGTGCCTCTGTCTTGTCTGGATTCAATTTCAATTTGTTCGTCCTCATCCAGTCCGACACAGCAGCCGAGCATCGGTTCAGGACCAAAACAGCCTCCTTCGTAGTAGGTGGGAAGGAGTGACAGAGTTGGACGTCATCTGCGTACAGATAACTCCGCACTCCAACACTCCGGATGACCTCCCCCAGTCTTAATTCACATTATTTACATAAATGGAAGGGTAAAATAAAAGAAAGTATTTGGACAGGTAGATAAAACCCTGACTGGAAAACTCCAGAATGCAACGTTTCTATTGACAGGCAACTTTTTACCCAATGATGCATGCAAACAGAATGGAGAAATTCCTGTCGGATTCTTGAAATAGTTGCATACAGTTTTTATGTCCAAAGGCTGGTCTTTACCTGTTTTTGTTTTTTCCGCTCTCTTCCTTCCCAGTGGCAACTTCCTCCTTTGTTTTATTAAATGCTAATGGGTGATGCAAACGTTGACCCGTACGCCTTTCTTGATGTTTGCCAAACTATTTTAATAGAAGGGGGGGGGGGGACGGACCAATTAGGTAAAAATATTTATTTATTTATTTAAAACTTTTGCACCCCGACCTTCTCACCTCAATAGAGGGACTCAGACCGGCAACCAGCAAGAATTCAATGCTAACATTTAAAATCTAAAAACATCTAAACTTTACAATAAAATTAACAATTATCAATACAATAAATACATAAAAACTATTCACCACAGTAAAATCATGTCCAGCTCAGTCCTTGTATACAGTCCATGTCTGGTGGTCAGCGACTTTAGTCGATTACTGATCTCCGCCCTCATTGTGCGAAGGCCTCATTGCACAGCCATGTTTTCACCACCTTCCTAAAAGTCAGGAGGGAGGGGGCAGATCTAAATTTACTTGGGAGGGAATTCCACAACTGGGGGGCCCTGTTCCTCGTCCCCACCAGCCGCACCTGCGAAGGAGGCGGGACCAAGAGCAGGGCCTCTCCAGACGATCTTAGCACTCTTGAGGGTTCATAGGGGAGAATACGTTCGGACAGGTAAACTGGGCCGAGACCGTATAGGGTTTTGTAGGTTAACACCAGCACTTTGAATTGTGCTCGGAAGCTAATTGAAGGCACATGTAGCATTGATCCATTGCAGTGAAAGTGGTGTCAGGCTGCATTCATTTTCCAGTGTAGATGTAGCCCAGGATATCCAGATTCAGCACTATAGTATACCTCTGACCACTTCTCCAAAACGTAGCCTTGGCTTTCGTGTAAGATAAGCATTGAAATAAATCTTCAGTGCAGTGCTGCCCCTAGTTTCCTTTTTTGAGTTGCAGCACTCTCCTCCTTCTTGACTAGAGGGTGAACCTTGTTTTCTTTTTAGTCTGTTTGCAAGCAATTAAATTACTTGCCGATTAGAGTGAGTCGAAACTTAATTTGCGGATTGCTTGGAGACAGGAGGGCTGAAGACGCTGCTTGGCTTTGTTTCCTTCCGTTGAGCGTTGGGTCCTACATTGATTGGAGGTGCTGTGTTACACACTGTAGAATTATTATTATTATCATTATTATTATTATCATTATCTCTACCAGCCACGTGTTGCTGTGGTCAACCTTCCCTCCCTTATTCCCTTCCTTCCTTCCTTCCTTCCTTCCTTCCTTCCTTCCTTCCTTCCTTCCTTCCTTCCTTCCTTCCTTCCTTCCTTCCTTCCTTCCTCTCCTTCCCTTCCTTCCTTCCCTCCTCTCTCTTCCCTTCCCTTTTTTCTTTCTTTCTCTGCTTCCTTCCTTCACTTCTTCTTCCCATCCATTCCTCCCCACCTTTTCTTTCCCTTCCTCTTTCTCCCCTTTCTACTTTCTCTACCTATTTTTGGACTGCAACTCCCAGCAATCCTCCTGATCCATCTATCTACCTACCTACCTATCTCTATCTAATCTATCTATCTGGAGGATTGCTGGAAGTTGCAGTCCAGCAATAGAAAATTGAAAATATGCTGGGATTGGGATGCTATCAAAGAAATCCAAGGAGAAGAAAGATTGCACCTTGGAAGCAGTGCATTTGGATCATGCAAACAATATCACTCTGCTGGCTGTTGTATTTGATCACACATCGGACACTTCCCAAGTGTCTAGGACTGTGTGATGTATCAGTAAATAATGCGTGCAGATCCAAGCAGGGTGGCCTTTTGCAGCTGACAGATGGTAATTTTGTCAGCGCCAGTTGTTTTTAAGTGCAGGCCAAGGTCTTTAGGTACTGCACTCAGTGTGCCGATCATCACTGGGACCACCTTGACTGTCTTGTGTCAGAGTCTTTGAGGTTCGATTTTTAAATCCGCATAAGCTTTTCCAGTTACTTCTCGTCAATTCTGCTATCACTTGGGATTGCAGCATTGTTGTTGTTGTTGTTGTTGTTTTGTCAAAGGCTTTTACGGCTGGAATCACTGGGCTGTTGTGTGGTTTCCGGGCTGTATGGACATGTTTTAGCAGCATTTTCTCCTGATGTTTTGTCTACGTCTGTGGCTGGCATCTTCAGAGGATAGTAGCAAAACAAGTGGATTACTACTACTACTACTACTACTGGTACCACTACTGGTACCACTACCCTGATCTGACTAGTTGTGCCTCCCATAAGCCCCAGATCAAATTACATTTCTCCTCCTAGCTGGTTATATGGTCGGCCATTATTATTATTATTATTATTATTATTATTACTCAGGGCGGATTGCAATGTACATATACATGGCAAACATTCAATGCCATAGACACACAACATATATAGACAGACATTCAGAGGCTATTTAACATTCCAGCTTCTGGCCACCAGGGGAGCTGTCCCTTTCTCATTCTTTGTATACTTCCTGGAGATTTTTATGGCTTCACAAATCAGTTAAATTAGCCTCCCCACAAGTGATACCTAAATTTCCTACTTGACAGATGCAACTGTCTTTTGGGCTGCTAAGGTCGACAACTAGCTACACAATTTTGGTCAGGAGCTCACTCCGACCCGGACTGGCTTCGAACTCATGACCTTTCGGTCAGTAGTGATTTTATTGCAGCTGACTCCCAGCCAGGTGCGCCACAGTCCCAGTGCCTACCCAAACCTATTCTCCAGATATGTTGGACTGCGGCACTCCTCATCCACAGCTATTCACTCAGGAATTCTGAATGTTGCAATCCATATATATATATATATATATATATATATATATATATACACTATATATATACAGTGTATATGTGTGTATATATATATATATATATATATATAGGAACTTTTCCATATCTTACCCATTGCAAACGACAGTTGTGCAGACCTACTATTGGCCTGTAATATATTTATGGCTATGCAGTGGGGCTGATGGGAGTTAGAGTTAAGAATTAATGCAGATTGATACCACTTTTGAGTGTAGTTGACTCAATGCAATGGGATTTGTAATCTGATGGGGCACCAGCGTTCTTCTTTAGCAGAGCAGGCTTGTAAAATGATAGCTCTCCTGATACCATAATAATAATAAATAATAAAACTTTATTTATACCCAAAGGCAGTGATTTTCAACCAGTGTGCCGCGGAACACTAGTGTGCCGTGAGAGATCATCAGGTGTGCCATGGGAAATTAGATTCTTATCTATCTGATGTCATGTATAAAGTATGCTACTCTGTCTCCGGAACCTCAGCGCGTGGGTCCCGGTTTCCCGGAGGGCCGCGCAGTAGAGCGGACCTGTTTGGGCCCATTCCGCTCCAGCGGGGAGCACTTCCGGTCCAGCCCAGCCCTGTTGGCGCTGTGCGAGGTGTGAGTCAGAGAGCAGCAGAGCCCGAGCGCTGAAGGCAGGCAGGCAAGCAGCCGGAGGGGCAGGTAGATAGGTAGGCAGGCAGGGAGTCAGCCAGCTAACGGGGAAAAGGAGGGAAGGGAACTCGTGGGAGAAATATGGTTCCCCCAAAGGCCATCCAGCCTGACCCCCTTCAGCCAAGCAGGAAGGCACCATCCAAGGCCTCCCGACAGATGGGCATGGAGACTCTGGCTATACATTAAGGCAGGCAGCATCTTTATTAAGGGCTTGGAAGAAGGTTTAGACTAGATATGGTCAAACTTGGGCCTTCTTCCAGGTGTTTTGGACTTCAACTCCAACACTGTTTCCTGTTCTGGGCACCACAATTTAAAATTAAGATATTATAATTGTATATTTACATTACATGTAATATTGCGAATAATATTGCAATATAATTGTTATAATACAATGTGGTATATAATTGTTGTACTGTGGCAATGACATAGTCTGTTGTATTTGATATTATACTATAATATAGTATGGTATACTTATTGTGTATACATATAATATTGATAATGTTTTAATGTAATGCAATATAATACTAATAATAATAATATACTATAACTATATTTTTTTGTTCATCAAAACAGGCCCAGATTTCACACTAAGTGAGTGTATAAATACATTTAAAAACACATTAACTATATGTATCACTATGTTAGAGTGTCATTTTGTGTCATTTTGGTTGGTGGTGTGCCCCAGGATTTTGTAAATGTAAAAAATGTGCCACGGCTCAAAAAAGGTTGAAAATCACTGCCCAAAGGGACTCGGGGCGGCTCAACATGACAGTTATAGTGGGATCAAACTGCATCAATTCTGGAGTGTAGATGCACCTATAACTCTCCGAAGAGGGCACAAAAAGGTAAATAAAACCCCTCCGGTCTCCTTTTGTGCCACATCTGGATGCAAAGCAGAGAAGCAAGCGGATGAAGGATTATACCGCAGTCCCGGCTTTCCTTTCTGCTGCAGCCGGTGTCCCCTCTGCTTCCATCAAAGCTTCCATCCTCTCCAGGAAAACTACAAGAGAGGAGAGAATGTGAATTATTATTACTATTGGGGGGAGGGGGAAGCATCTGGGAGGGACCTCGATGGGGGACCGTGACTGTTTCCATGCCATCGGCGCCCCGGCGTTCCTTGTTATATAACCCCAAGATGCGGCTCAGCCTCTGTTCGGGTCTCGTAAGTCCTCCCCTCCCTCCTCTTTTCCCTCTTTCTCATTCAATCCCTCCTTTATCTCCATCTCTCTTTCAAGCTTTCTTTTTCAGCATGTCTATGAGTCCAATGGGAACCCCACAATACTGAGCCTTGGGGTGAATTTGGGATTGGAATTGGGTTGCATCTCTCATTTTGCCGATGCCAGCATTTGGTCTCCTTTACACACAAAAAAAAGCCCTAATATTTCCATCCCTGCAAATAGAAAGCTATTACTTCTCTTCCAACTCTGTTATTCTATGACTTTTTTTGGTGGCCCCAGGCCTCTCAAATCCAGAATCCAGGGGATCCATTAAGAGTAAAGAGGGAGGGGTGAGCTTTAACTGCTATATCCAAAGGCTAAAGCTCACCCCCTTTAAAAAATACTATTCTCTTGGCATTTTCCATTTACTTGTGCAAAGATTGCATTCAACTTGGCAGGTATTTAGAAAAAAGCTGTTTGTGAATTATTATTATTATTATTATAGTATTATTATTATTATTTACCCTCTTATGCCCTTCTATCTCCTCTCCTGATGGGAAAAGATTACATTGATCCTGATAGGTAATTCAAAGAATACAGTGAATTGTTATTATTATTAAATGTATTATTATTGTAAATTATTATTATTATTAAATGTATTATTATTAAATCTCACCCCCAAATACTATTTCCTTGTATTCTTCCATAGCCTGTACTCATGAGAAAAGATTACATTGATCCTGATAAGTAATTCAAAGAATACAGTGAATTATTATTATTATTATTCAATGTATTATTATTGTGAATTATTATTATTATTATTAAATGTATTATTATTATTAAATCTCACCCCCAAATACTATTTCCTTGTATTCTTCCATAGCCTGTCCTCATGGGAAAAGATTAAATTTATCCTGTTAGGTAATTCAAAGAATACAGTGAATTATTATTATTATTAAATTTATTATTATTATTATTACATCTCACCCCCAAATACTATTTCCTTGTATTCTTCCATAGCCTGTACTCATGAGAAAAGATTACATTGATCCTGATAAGTAATTCAAAGAATACAGTGAATTATTATTATTATTAAATTTATTATTATTATTATTAAATATCATTCTTATTAAATGAATACTATTTCCTTGTATTCTACTATTTCCTTCCATAGCCTGTCCTCATGGGAAAAGATTACATCCTGATCCTGATATTATTATTATTAAATTTAATTCAAAAATACTACAGTGAATTATTATTATTAATTCAAATGTATTATTATTATTATTATTAAATGTGAATTATTATTATTATTAAATGTATTATTATTATTATTAAATCTCACCCCCAAATACTATTTCCTTGTATTCTTCCATAGCCTGTCCTCATGGGAAAAGATTGCATTCATCCTGATAGGTAAATCAAAGAATACAGTGAATAATAATAATAATAATAAATGTATTAATACATCCCCCCCAAAAAATACTCTTTCCTTGTGTATTTTCATCTCCTGCCCTCATGGGAAAATATTGCATTGATCCTGATAGGTAATTCAAAGAATACAGTGAATAATAATAATTATTAAATGTATTATTATTGTGAATTATTATTATTATTAAATGTATTATTATTATTATTAAATCTCACCCCCAAATACTATTTCCTTGTATTCTTCCATAGTCTGTCCTCATGGGAAAAGATTGTATTCATCCTGATAGGTAAATCAAAGAATACAGTGAATAATAATAATAATAATAAATGTATTAATACATCCCCCCCAAAAAATACTCTTTCCTTGTGTATTTTCATCTCCTGCCCTCATGGGAAAATATTGCATTCATCCTTATAGGTAATTCAAAGAATACAGTGAAGAATTATTATTTTTAATAATAATAATATATGTGTTAATATCTCACTCCCAAATACTCTTTTCTTATATCCATCCATAGCTTGTCCTCATGGGAGAAGATTGCATTCATCCTGATAAGAATAGTGAGGAATTATTATTATTATTATTAATTACATAGCAGATGATGATAATAAGAATAAGAATAATAAACTGTTAATATTTCACCCCAAATATTATTTCCTTATGTCCTTCCATCTCCTCTCCTCATGGAAAAAGATTGCATTCATCCTGATAAGAATACAGTGAGAAAGTATTATTAAATAACTAGCAGTTATTAATAATAATAACAACAATAGTGTTAATGTGATATCTCACCCCAAATATTATGGGTAAAGATTGCATTCATCCTGATAGGTAATTCAAAGAATACAGTGAGGAATTATTATTATTGTTCTTAATAATTATTATTAAGGGCCCCCTGGTGGCGCGACAGGTTAAACCACTGAGCTGTAGAACTTGCTGACCAAAAGGTTGGTGGTTTGAGTCCGGGGAGCAGGGCGAGCTCCCGCTGTTAGGCCCAGCTTCTGCCAACCTAGCAGTTCAAAAAAATGTAAATAAATGTGAGTAGATCAATCGGTTCCGCTTCTGCGGGAAGGTAACAGTGTGCCATGCAGTCATGCTGGCCACATGACCTTGGAGGTGTCTATGGACAACGCCAGCTCTTTGGAGATGAGCACCCCCCCCCCCAAGTTGGGAACGATTAGACTTAATGTCAGGGGAAACCTTGACCTTGACCTTTAACAACAATAATAATGATGATAATGATAATAAATGTATTAATAGCTCACCATCTCCTATTTTCATGGGAAAAGATTGCATTCATCCTGATAGGTAATTGGAAGAAAGTGGCAAGAAAGTAATAGTGTTGTATTAAATCAGGGCTGTCCAACTTGCGGCCCCGGGGCCGCATGCGGCCCCGGGGCCGGATGCGGCCCCGTAGCCTGTTGGACACGGCCCCACCTATGCCCTCAGCCGCCATTTTTAAATTTTAAAAAAAAATCGATTTTTTTTAAAAAATGGCGGCCGGGGGGGAGGGGGAGGCGGGGCAGGGAGGAGGAAGAGAGCTAGCTCCTCCTTTTCGGCGCCCCCCCCCTACCTAGGGCAGGGGAGCCGCCGAAAAATGGCAGAAGGCGGCGCCAAGAGCAGCGCGTCACAGGCCTGGCGTGACGCGCTGCCCCTTGGCACCGCCTACTCCTCCTTTTCGGCGGCTCCCGGCCTAGGAAGGAGGGGCGCGAAGGAGTAAGCGGTGCCAAGGGGCAGCGTGTCACGCCAGGCCTGTGACGCTGCCCTTGGCACCGCCTACTCCTCCCTTTTCGGCGGCTCCCCGGCCTAGGAAGGGGAGGGGCGCGAAAGGAGGAGTAGGCGGTGCCAGGCAGCGCGTCACGCCAGGCCTGTGACGCGCTGCTCTTGGCGCCGCCTACTCCTCCTTTTCGGCGGCTTTAGGAGGGGGCGGGGCCTGGGCTGGGGGCGGGGGCTGGGGGCGGGGCTGAGCAGCCCCGCAGGTCATCAGTGACCTCTTATCCGGCCCTGGACCCGCCAGAAGTTGGACAGCACTGTATTAAATTAACCACTTAGCCGAGAGTCTAATAATAATAATAATAATATTTCATAGCCACCTCTTCTGAAGGTTCAAGAGATAATTAAAATACATAATTGAAAAATATAAACATGAATAAAAACAAAGGAAACTCTTGATATATTGGAAGTTTTCTAGTCAAATCCAGTCACCTGGGAGAGGTGAAATGGAAAGTTGGAACAATGACCATTTTCCCAGATAAAGGTTGTCGCTATTTTTGCCTCTGTATTTGCATTCATCTTTCCATCCTTCTGGCTTTGCATGCCTTTGTCCATTTAGGACAGAGGTCTGGTAGGTTTTAGAACCAAACCTACATCTCCTGGGCCCAGCCCAGCCTTCTAATTGCATAGCAGTCAAAGTGGTGTCAAACTGCATTAATTCTACAGTATGGATGCACCTCCGTATCAGCATAGTCTCCAGAAGCCCACAAAACCCACAGAAAGTCGTCTTGGTTTTTCATGCTTTGTTTTCCAAGTTGCAGGAAGTATTAGTTCCCCCATATTCTCCTTACAAAGTTGAGGTTCATATCAATATAGAATAAGTTTGCATTATACTTCAGGATATCAACATTGTCTGACAGTCTGTCTCTCTCTCATCATGTCTGTCTGTCTATTCACATTGTTATCTTTCTTCTCTCTCTCTCTCATCATCTATCCATCCATCCATCCATCTCTCTCTCTCTCTCTCTCTCTCTCTCTCTCTCATCATCTATCACTATCTACTCTATCTATCCACATATCTATCTGTCTGTCTGTCCACATTGTTATCTACCCCCTCTCTCATCTATCTATATCTATTTATCTATTCACATTGCTATCTATCGATCGATCTATCTATCTTCTCTCTCTCATCATCTCTATCCATCCATCCATCTATCCATCCATCTTCTCTCTCTCATCATCTAGCTCAGTGTTTTTCACTATCTTTTGAGCTATCCACATTTTTTACATCTGTCTGTCTGTCCACATTGTTATGACACAAAATGACCCCTAACACAGTCATACTATCTTATATGTTTCTATTTATCTATTCACTCAGTGTGAAACCTGGGCCTGTTTCGATGATCACAACTCTCATCATCTTCTATCCATCCATCCATCTATACATGGCCATCTTCTTCTCTCAGCCTTCTCTTCTTCAGCTAAACATACCTATTCTATCTATCCTCATTACTTGTTCTCCATATCTATCTAATCTCACCTATCTTCTCTCTCTCATCAACTATGGATGTCATCCATGTTATAAATAGTCTCTCTCTCATCATCTATCTCTAAAACACTCTAAAACATTTCCACATATCTCAATTTGTTTCTTGGCCTGTCTGCCAGGATTGCCAATTATCTACCCTGATGACCGCTCATCTATATCTATCTATACACTGGTTGAGAAACACTGATCTAGCTCTGTCTATTCTATCTATCCACATTGCTATCTCTATCTATCTACCTTCTCTCTCTCTCATCAACTATATCTATCCATCCATCCATCTTCTCTCTCTCATCATCTATCTCTATATACTCTATCTATCCACATATCTAGCTGTCTGGCTGTCTGTCCACATTGTTATCTACCTCCCCTCTCATCTATATCTATCTATATCTATATCTATATCTATATCTATCTACTCTATCTATCCACCACTATTGCCATGGCTGTATCTATGGGTTCCTTCTTTGTCGTTTGGCAAGGCCTGGTATCATCATCTGTATCCATCCAAACCATCTTCTCCTCCCAACGTTATCATCTATCTCTATTTTGAAATCACTGGTATCTATCCAATAGATCTAGCTGTCTGGCTGTCTGTCCACATGGATATCTACTCAACTCTCCAGCCTGATATCTATCTATCGAACAAGCATTGGCAGCTATCCATCCATCCATCCATCTTCTGTCTCTCTCATCATCTATCTCTATCTACTATATCCACATATCTACCTAGCTACCTACCTTTCTGTCTGTCCGTCTGTCTATCCACATTGTTATCTATCTTCTCTCTCACATCATCTCTATTTATCTATCTTCTCTCTCATCATCACGATCTATTTCTATCTATATATCTACCTATTTAATGTTTTATGGAATCATGGTCTTGTGTTCATATGCTGTAGGTTTTGAATGTACGGTGAAGTGTTGTGTGTTTTTACACTGTAGATCAGGGGTGCTCACACTTTTTCAGCATGCAAGCTACTTATAAAAAACCAAGTCAAAATGATCTACCTGCCCACTACTCAGAGAGCCATAAAAGCAAAATATTTGGAAATTTATTTCAGTGAGAGCCATATAATATATTTTAAGACCGAATTCAACTAAATGTGGGTATAATAAGCCTCTGGATTTATTATTAATAATAATGATAATATTCATTCAGCCTCTGCTAATAACAACAACAGGTTCCTAGAGTAGAAGGAGACCTCCAAGGGCCTTCCAGTCCAACCTCCTTCTGCCATAAGGGATAAACACAATCAAAGCATTAATCACAGATGGCCATTCAGCCTTTGATAATAATAATAACAACAACAACAACAATGGGTTCCCTGAATAGGAGACCTCCAAGGGCTATCCAGCCCAACCTCCTCCTGCACCTGGGCGGCGTCGGGATCCTTCGGGGCAGGACTGAGCCTTCCTCCTGCCCTGCTTGCGATCTACCAGGAAACCCTACGCGATCTACCAGTAGATCGCGATCTACCTAATGAGCACCCCTGCTGTAGATTTTAAATGGGATACTGAATTATTTTTAGCGTTATTAGCCACGTTGAGTCTTTTTAAGAGATAAAAAGTGGGATATTATTGTTATTAATGCATAATTTAACACCAATATATGTTATTAGATTTAGGGTGCATCTATACTGTACAATTAATGCAGTTTGACACCACTGTAACTGCCATGGCTGTATGCTATGGGTTCCTGGGATTTGTCGTTTGGCAAGGCCTGGTATCATTACCTTTATTTATACCCCACTTTCATAAACACACCTGAAAATCCTCCCAACGTTAAAAATAATATTATTGAAGGGATACTTGGCTTTTTGAAATCACTGGTAGTATAGTGTAATAGATAGGGGAGAAAAAAATGCTTTAATATCGTGAAACATGGATGTAATATGTGCAACGTGCACCAGCCTGAATTTGACTCGAGTGGGTGGCGAACAAGCATTGGCATTTGGGATTATTATGAATGCCTTGGGATGGCATTTGGGATTCATTACAAAGAGGTGCCACTGTTTAATGAGCTGGCACAGCTTGATTGCGCTCAATAACTGTTGGCATTAACGCCTCGAAAGCACCGGTGTCGAGAGGCAACTTGAAAGAGAGTCCTTGACTGCGGCACAAAGCATGCATCATCCGGAAGAAAGAACACGCTCAAATATACTCATTTCTTTTAATAGCATTCTCTTATCCCTGGGTTCATGCAATGTTCAGAAATGTATCCCCATAGATACGGGACTAATGCCATATCTGTAATAAGGTAAAGATTGTTGCCAAAATACCTTAACAGGCACCAGATTCTGCCTGACCTTGGAAGCTAAGCAGGGTCATCCCTGGTTAGTTCTTGGATGGGAGACCGCCAATGAAGCCCAGGTGCTGCTGAGTATATTTCAGAGGCAAACCCCTCCTGAGTCTTATTTTAATGTTAGCTTGGATACCTGGCATTGCCGGGGTTATTTGAAAAAGTCAATTTTTGTACGTAATGCATAAAGTTGTGGGTGAACTACAACTAGGTTAACCCCAGCAAACTCCATCAGTACTTAAAGTTTGTTATATTGGGCAAGTTTGCGGTAGATACGACATAGTAACGCTCACGATAATGTTTGTAAGGCTGGTACGGTTTTTAATATTTTGTAGTATTTTTAAATTTTGATATTTTATACTGTATGTTAAATGTTTTAATGCTTTTTATGGTTGTTTGAACTATTATACGAGTTGTGGCAATGAATTATTGCCAATTGTAAACCTCCCTGAGTCGCCCTCGGGCTGAGAAGGGCGGTATAGAAATACCGCAAATAATTAAATAATTAAATAATTAATAGATACATCAGTGTTTCCCAACCAGTGTGCCGTGGCACACTAGTGTGCCGTGAGCGATCATCAGGTGTGCCGTGGGAAGTTGGAACCTCCAATACTTTTCTTCCCCCTCCTGCTGAACACTTTTTCTTCTCCACTCGGGCTCCCTTCTTCCCAGCCTCGCTCTGCTCGCTTTGCTCTGGGGCGAGTCTGCGCATGGGTCACATCTTCCTTCCTCCCCCCTCCTCTCCTGAACACACTCAGGCTACCCCCTCAGATCAAAATGGCGGCAGAAGCGGCAGTGTAGAAGAAAAAGTAAGTGTTCGGCAGGAGGGGGAAGAAAGGGCGCGAAGGGGAAGGGGGAGGAAGAGGTCTCTGTCGAAAGCTGGCATGGGCAAACTTGGACCTTCCAGGTGTTTTGGACTCCAACTTCCACCATTCCTAGCAGCCTCAGGCTCTTTTCCTTTACCCCCTCAGCCATTTAAGCAGGAAAGGGCCTCAGGCTGCTAGGAATGGTGGGAGTTGGAGTCCAAAGCACCCAGAGGGCCGAAGTTTTCCCATGCCTGTTTTAGGGACCTTAAAGTGGTGAGCCTCCTTCCAACAATGTGATTCTGGATAGAAAACAAACAACATAACATAACATTGTTTGAGTCCACAGTGCTCTCTGGGTGTGAGTGAACTACAACTTCCAAACTCAAGGTCAATTCCCAAGCAAACCCTTTCAGTACTTTCTGTTGGTAATGAGAGTTCAATATGCCAAATTTGGTTCGATTCCATTGTTGCAGCAGTTCAGGATGCTCTTTGTGTGTTAACTATAAATCCCAGAAACTGTAACTCCCAAATGTCAAGGTCTATATTCCCCAAACTCCATCTGTGTTCACATTTGGGCATATTGAGTATTCATGCCAAGTTTGGTCCTGATCCAACATTGTTTCAGTCCACAGTGCTCATATGGTGAACTACAACTCCAAAACCAAACCCACCAAACTCATAGTATTTTATCTTGGTTATGGGAGTTCTGTGTGGGAAGTTTGTGTCTTTCTGCCATTCCTGCCAGGATATTTATGTTGTGTTCATCGAAACAGGTCCAGGTTTCACACTGAGTGTCTAAATACATTTAAAAACATATTAACTATATGTATTACTGTGTTAGAGTGTCATTTTGTGTCATTTTGGTTGGTGGTGTGCCCCAGGATTTTGTAAATGTAAAAAATGTGCTGCGGCTCAAAAAAGGTTGAAAAACAATTCTGTAAACCGCCCTGAGTTGTCCTTGGGCTAAGAAGGGCGGTATAGAAATACCTCAAATAAATAAATAAATAAATAAAGGACACATCATCGGAGGGGCTTGGTGTGCTCTCTGACTGTAAGGTAAACTACAGCTCCCACTATGGTGAGTCCGTCCCCTCTAACCCCTCCAATAGGTTGAGTCATTCCGTACAAAAACATATAATAGTGCAATAGAATACACAAAATATAGTTTTAAAAAAAAACATATAACATGTCAAATTATATAGAACAAAAATATATAAAACAGCATAAAACCCATTCAAGTTTAAATAAAGCTATGCAATAAAATGCAGCAATAGCTGTGAATTAAAATACAGCCGTATTTAGCGTCGCTCACGTAAAATATTAAGTGTTCTTTCCATCCATGGCCTTTGGGGTCTCTTCCAATTCTAGGGTCCTACGAAACATATCAAATCCACAAAATAGTTGTGTTGTCATTTGATTTTGTTAGTTAAGGGGGGCCAAGGAGATGGATTTGGGATGTGCATTGGTGCTAACTACGTTCCAGGGCCCATCGCTCCTGGCCCTGCAGAGGCTGATGTG
Source organism: Anolis apletophallus (assembly GCA_030556195.1). Classification (NCBI taxonomy): domain Eukaryota; kingdom Metazoa; phylum Chordata; class Lepidosauria; order Squamata; family Anolidae; genus Anolis; species Anolis apletophallus. Next base: position 34,321,421 of record JARBWK010000015.1, on the reverse strand, counting down.
TAGTGCAGTGCAAGGAGGCCCCTTTACCCTTTACCAGTGGGTCGGGCCAGGAAGATGAAGCAAATCCACTCAAGACCATACTCCTCGATGTGTGATTGGCTGGCGCTGGAGACTGGTCTCCTCCTGCATCTCTCATTGCCCCCATCGGATACTGCATTTGGCTGCAGTAGAAGCCCTCTGCACGCACCCTGGAGCCCTCTCATGCAGGAGGCAGTGCCAGCAAAGGCCATGGGTCCGAGGCAGGCCACATCCACTGATATTGATCCAAAACTGTTAGATTCATCAGAGATTGGATCGCTGTTGTCCCGGCTTGGAAATGCATAGATTTAGAAGGCCTCTCTCTGAGCATTACTTTGCGAACGAAGATTCTTAGGAAGGACTCATCCCACGCTTTTTACAAGTGTGTTGATGGCTAAAAAGGCCAATCTGAGATTGGCAAGTTTGGTTGCAGAAAGCACAGCAGAAAGTCTCCTTGGGTGATGTTGTTTCCAAGTTGCGGTTCTTTCTGCGTTGGCGTTTCTCTTCGAGACCCGTTCGCCGTGTCTTCTCGAAAGAGGCCACAGCATTGTGGATAGTGCGTCTCCATGCCTCCTGTTGTGAGGCCAGGGTGGACCATTGTTGGTGATCAATCTGGTTAAGCCTGAGATGTTTCAGGGAGTCCTTATATCTCTTTTTGGGGGCGCCTCTCTTGCGCTGACCCGTGGCGAGTTCACCATAGAGTAGTATCTTTGGGAGGCGGTGGTCCTCCATCCTACAGACGTGCCCTGCCCAGCACAGCTGTGTTCTCAATAGCATGGCCTCAATGCTGGTGATCCCTGCTTGCTCAACGACAGCAACATTAGTCACATAGTCGGTCCAGTGTATATTTAGGATTGTGCGAAGACAGCGCTGATGAAAGCGTTCAAGGAGTCGTAGGTGTTGGCGATAGGTGACCCATGTTTCAGACCCATATAGGAGAATAGACAGTACGATAGCTCTGTACACACTGATTTCGGTGCTTTGCCTCAGGTGCCTGTTGCTCCAGACCAGGGGTGCTCACACTTTTCCAGCATGCGAGCTACTTATAAAACAACTAAGTCCCAAAGATCTACCTACCCACTACTCAGAGAGCCATAAAAGCAAAACATTAGGAAATTTATTTCAGTGAGAGCCATATAATACATTTTAAGACTGAATTCAACTGAATGTGAGTATAATAAGCCCCTGAGCATTCCTCACAAATGGCATGGGAGCCATACACACTGTGCCTGCGATCTGCCTGGGATCTACCAGGACGCCCTTCGAGATCTACCAGGACACCCTTCGAGATCTACCAGTAGATCACGATCTACCTAATGAACACCCCTGCTCCATACTCTTTTGTGAAGCGTTCTGAATGCACTCTATGCCTTTGCTAATCTGTGATCTATCTCTTTGTCAATCTTGGTGTCTGAAGAGATGATACTTCCCAGGTAGGTGAACTGCTGAACGGACTTAAGCACAGATTTGCCTATGCTGACGTGGGGATGATGGTGTTCTTCCTATGGTGCGGGCTGGTAGAGGACTTCCGTTTTCTTCAGGCTGAATTCCAGCCCAAACAGCTCTGCAGCTGCTGCAAAGCAGGCTGTTAGACGCTGCAGGGCTGCTTCTGAATGGGCAACAAGGGCAGCATCGTCAGCAAAAAGCAGCTCACTGACTAGATAGTTTAGAGTCTTAGTGCGAGCCCTCAGTTGGCTTAAGTTGAACAAGCTGCCATCAGTACAATAGCGTATATATATGGCGTCTTCTTCTTCGAGATCTGCTGTAGCCCTTTGGAGCATCATGCTGAAGAAGATTGTAAATAGGGTTGGTGCAAGAACACAACCTTGTTTCACTCCATTAGTTATTAGAAAGGGCTCCGAGAGAGCATCGCCGTATCTGACTTGACCGCACTGGCCCTCATGTAACAAGATAATCATTTTGAGGAATTTGGGGGGACATCCTACGTTCCAGGATCTGCCACAGATCTTTTCTGCTCACAGTGTCGAAGGCTTTGGTGAGGTCGACAAATGTTACTAGCATCCTTTGAAAGGGTCTTTTTGGTTCTCCGTGACGTCGTTCCTTGGGTGGCCCTGCGCGCCTGAATTTCCGCCGTTAGGAGAGAACATTGGAGACATCCCTGCGAGCCAGATGTGGGATAATCAGGTTTATCCTAATCCCCGGCAGACGGTGAATGGCTTTCGTTTGAAAGCCGGGAGATTAATATCCCGCCTGCAAAGATCACCGGAAAAGGGAGAATCGAAATATTCTCGTTATATGTGTCCAAATCAAACCCAAGACTCCTTTCTGTTTCTTACTTTTTGGAAAGCGATGGAGAGACCCTGGAGTAATGGACAGTCAGCTTTTATGGGAGCCATTCTAGCTGCTGTAGCCTGGGCACATCTACACTGTAGAATTAATGCAGTTTGATACCAGTGGGAATATCATGGCCCAGTGTTGTGGCATCATGACAGTTGTAGTTTGACAAGGTTTTCCACCTTCCCTGGTGGATTCCATAGCATGGAGTCGTCGCAGCTCAAGGGGAATCAAACTGCATCAATTCTGCAGTGTAGATGCACCCCCGTATCTCCCCAAATAGATTAAGCAAAAGCCCAACCTTGGTTTGGATTGGGTTGCTGTGGGTTTCTGGGCTGCCTGGCCATGTTCCAGAAGCATTCTCTCCTGATGTTTCACCCACATCTATGGCAGGCAATCCTCAGAGTTTGTGAGGTCTGTTGGAAACTAGGCAAGTGAGGTTTACATATCTGTGGAATGTCCAGGGTGGGGGAAAGAACTCTTGTCTGTGCCCAGGTTGGTCCATCAGGCTCTCTGCTATGGCTGACTTCTCGACAACACATTGGTTTAGATTCATGGCCTCGCTGACATGAGAGCCACCCGGACATAATTCATTGTGACATCTTGTTGCGGTGAATTCCATAGTTCCACTTTCTGTGATGGCATGTCACCTTTGTTTGCCTTGAATCATCATTTTACCGTATTGGGCAACTCCTTGCTCACACTATATTTTTTGCTTGTCCAGTAAAAGTAGAATGACCGGTCTAGAGTTGTAAAAACCTTATTATTATTATTAGCTTGGGTCCCCGGCGTTGTCCGGGTTATTAGAAGGCATATAAGACATTATCATTATTATTATTATTTGTATAGAATAGAATAGATAGAAGATGTATGTATGTATGCATGGATAGATATTATTATTATTATCATCATCATCATCATTTTTTTCCTGGGTCCCAAAGTGGTTCATCATCTTAAGGAGCCCCCGGTGGTACAGTGGGTGAAACCCGTATGCCGGCAGGACTGAGGACCGACAGGTCGGAGGATCAAATCCAGGGAGAGCGCAGATGAGCTCCCATCTGTCAGCTCCAGCTCCCAATGCGGGGACATGGGAGAAGCCTACCACATGGATGGTAAAACATCAAAAACATCCGGCCATCCCCTGGGCAACGTTCTTGCAGACGGCCAATTCTCTCACATTAGAAGCGGCTTGCAGTTTCTCAAGTCATTCCTCACACACACACGCGCGCGCACACACACACACATAACCATCTTGAAAAAAACTATACAATTTTTTAAAACCCTATGAAATATAAAATCGAATTAAGTATTACAAATAGTAATATATAGTAAAAGTATTTAAATGAGAACAAATTAAGAGACAAAACTCCGGAAACATTTCAGTCTCTCGCTTTTTCCCCTTTAAGGCTTCCTGTAACAACTTGGGGGGGGGGGGATGGGTGGAAAATGCCTCTCGCTGACCTTCCCATTTCTGAAATAAGAGAAGTATGTTTCCAGTTTCCGTGTCGTGGGAGGGGAAGGAACTACCTATAGAAAGGAGAAGTTGTATTGAATTTGTGTGTTTGTGCACTAGGTCTTTTTAAAAAAAAGGTCATTATACAATTTATGGTGCATGTATTAGCCCCAGAGTCCAATGACTGTGTTGTGCCACCATAAATTAGCCAAGGAAGTCAGGGGTCAGTGTATGGTGACCCAGTGCATTCATAAGGTAATGCTTTAGTGATAAGAATCAACACTTTTTGTGCCTAAGAGAAACCATATAGCTTTGATTATATTTTTATGGGTTTTATATTTAATTCTGTTTTAATGTTTGTATGTTTGTAGATTTTGTTTGTGTGTTTGTAGCCCCTGCGGCACAGTGGGGTAAACCGCTGAACTTGCTGACCGAAAGGTTGGCAGTTCGAATTCGGGGAGCGGGATGAGCTCCCGCTGTTAGACTCAGTTTCTGCCAAGCTAGCAGTTCAAAGACATGCAAATGTGAGTAGATTAATCGGTACCGCTCCGGCGGGAAAGTAACGGTGCTCCATGTAATCATGATCTTGGAGGTGTCTAAGGACAATGCCGGCTCTTCAGTTTAGAAATGGAGATGAGCACCAACCCCCAGAGTCGGACACGACTGTACAATGTCAAAGGGAAACATTTACCTTTACCTTTTAGACTTTGAACTGTACTGAAACACTTTTAATGTCACTTGCTTTGAGTCTCCTTGTTGGAGAGAGAAGTGGGGTAATAATATCATTATTATTAATAATAATAATAGGGTTTTCTGGGGCGAGTGAGTGTGACTCTCCCAAAATCATGGAGGCCTCTTCTACACTTCCATATAATCCATATTGTGGAAGTGAATAATCCACATTGTCTGCTTTGAGCTGGATTATGTGAGTCTACAATGCCATATAATCCGATTCAAAGCAGATAATCTGGTTTTTATATGGCACTAGCTTGGGGACCCGGCGGTGCCCGGGTCATTTGAGAAGTGTAGCAGGATGTAGAGTGGGTCATGGGGGCTCTGTGTGCCAAGTTTGGTCTTGATCCATCAGTATTGGGAGTGCCAGTGGTATCATGAAATTACTGAAGGTAGTGCAAGTCCCATCATCTGTGGTCCACCCTCCTCCAACCTGCAGCAGGATGTAGAGTGGGTCATGGAGGCTGTGTGTGGCAAGTTTGGTCTGTATTGGTGAATGGATGAGGGTTGCATTGTTTTGAGGAAGTGAGTGAAGGTACTTCAAGTCCCATCATCCATGGTCCGTCTCACACAAAACTGCACCAGGATGTAGAGTGGGTCATGAGGGCTCTGTGTGCCAGGTTTGGTGTAGATCAGTCATTGGATTAGGTTTGTAGCAGTCTTGGAAAGAGAGGGAAGGTACTGCAAGTCCCATCATCCATGTTCTGCCCCCCTCCAAACTTCAGTAGGATGTAGAGTGGGGCACTGGGGCTCTGTGTGCCAAGTGTGGTCTTTATTGGTGTTTGTTGGGGGCCGCAGTGGTCTGTGGGAACAGAAGGGTGTGAAAGTACTACAAATCCCATCATCCATTGTCAGTCCTCCCCTGAACCTCACCAGGACGTGAAGGTAGTCATGGGGGTTATGTGTGGCAAGTTTTGTCTCGATCAGTAATTGGATAAGGGTCGCAGCGGACTTGGGAAGTGAGTAGAGGTACATCAAGTCCCATCATCCATGGTCCACCCTCCGAACTGCACCAGGACGTAGAGTGGGTCATGGGGGCTGTGTGTGCCAAGTGTGGTCTGTATTGGTCCGTTTCGGTGGCCTCAGTGGTCTGTGGGAACCAAAGTGTTTGAAAGTACTACAAATCCCATAATCCATGGGTCATGTCCCTCCCACCGCACCAGGACGTAAAGGGGATCGGGGGGTTATGTGTGCCAACTGTGGTCTTGATCAGTCATTGGATGAGTGGAACAGTGGTCTCAGGAAATGAGTAGAAGTACTTCAAGTCCCATCATCCATGGTCCAGCCTCCTGCAAACTGCAGCAGAATGTCGAGTGGGTCATGGGGGCTCTATGTGCCAACTGTGGTCTTGATCAGTCATTGGATGAGGGTTGCAACGGTCTCGGGAAATGAGTGGATGTACTTCAAGTCCCATCATCCATGGTCCACCCTGCTGCAAACTGCAGCAGGATGTAGAGTGGGTCATGGGGGCTCTGTGTGCCAAGTTTGGTCTTGATCAGTCATTGGATGAGGGCGCAGCGGTCTCGGGAAGTGAGTGTAGGTACTTCAAGTCCCATCATCCATGGTCCGGCCTCCTTCAAACTGCAGCAGGATGTAGAGTGGGTCATGGGGGCTCTGTGTGCCAAGTTTGGTCTTTATCAGTCTTTGTTGGGGGCCGCAGTGGTCCGTGGGAACCAAAGGGATTTAAAGTACTACAAATCCCATAATCCGTGGTCCATCTCCCCCAAACCGCACCAGGACGTAAAGGGGGTCAGGGGGGTTATGTGTGCCAAGTTTGGTGCAGGTCCCTCACCTGCGCTGGTCCCTGCCTCAGTCCTGGCATCTCATGCCAGGAATACTATAAGAAGTCTTTTCTTGGTTGTTCTCGAATAAGGATGAGATTGTAATGTAATTATATTTTGTGATGACTGCATTCTTGGTGGTTTCCCATCTCATTTTCCTCGGGTCTGGAATGCACTTTGCCTGCTAATCGACGAATCTCGGTCGCTGTGATTGTTTTGGCAAAGTTTGGGGAATGACTGGCGGTGAGGTGGCACCCGGCAACCAGCTTTTCAAAATCCTTGTCCATTTTTATCTTTCTTTTGCTTTGTTTTCCCTTCTCCCCTCCCTTCTTTTCTACTTTCTTTGTAAATATATGATTGGGTTGCTGTGAGTTCTCTGGGCTGCATGGCCATGTTCCAGAAGCATTCTCTCCTGACGTTTTACCCACGTCTACGGCAGGCATCCTCAGAGGTTGCGAGTTCTGTTGGAAACTAGGCAAGTGGGGTTTATAAATCCGTGGATTAATGTGAGCTGCTTTTTGCAGACGATGCTGCCCTTGTCGCCCATTTAGAAGCAGCTCTGCAGCGCCTAACATCCTGCGTTGCACCAGCTGTAGAGCTGTTTGGGCTGGAATTCATCCTGAAGGAAACGGAAGTCCTCTACCAGCCCGCACCACAGGAAGAACACCACCACCCCAACGTCAGCATAGGCAAATCTGTGCTTAAGTCCGTTCAGCAGTTCACCTACCTGGGAAGCACCATCTCTTCAGATGCCAAGATTGATAAAGAGATAGATCACAGATTAGCAAAGGCATATAGTGCATTTGGAAGGCTTCACAAAAGAGTCTGGAGCAACAAGCACCTGAGGCAAAGCACCGAAATCAGTGTGTACAGAGCTATCGTACTGTCTATTCTCCTATATGGGTCTGAAACATGGGTCACCTATTGTCAGCGTTGGTAGGCCGCCCAAATAACCACACTCACTCGGGTATTGAGGAAATGCTTTATGGGTCCTTAATCCACAGCAATAAAAACCGTACTAAGGCCTTCCCTCCAAAATCCCTGCTCAAAACTCCCGAGCCCCTCCCCTCTGGCGAACAGCCAATCCTTGAACAGATAACCCGGAGCCCCACCCTCTTGTCCTTCTTGGCGGGAACTCCAACAGCTCGGCCCACAGTTATCCAACAACAGTTATCTACAGAAACAACATGGAACAAGGGAAACCAAAATGGCGACCGTGCCTCCGATCGATCCTCTTCCAAGATGGCGGCCGCGTCTTTGTCCATTGCGCTATCCCGCATTGGACAAGGCGCCGCTGACATAGCGCCCCCCTCCCGAAGGAGTCCACCGACCTGAGGGAAAAAGAAAAGCATTTTCAGGGCCCTGGCTTGTCCGGGAAGGCCCTGTGAAACCTTTGACTAATCTGGGGGCCTTGACATGTTCGGCTAACACCCACTCTGGCTGCAAGTCTTTGGAAAGCCACTGCACAAAGTATAGAAGTTTGCCCCTAAGCCTTTTAGAGTCTAAAATATCCTTGAGCTCAAAGTGGGTATGTTCCCCGATCATGATCGGGACTGGGGCGCTCCCCTGTGGAGACCACTTGCGGTGGGTTACTGCCTTTTTAAGCAGGCTAACGTGGAACACCGGGTGCACCTTGCGCCACGTGTGGGGAAGGTCTAGCCTAAGGGTGACCGGGTTGACCACTTCAGTCACCCGTAGAGGGCCAACAAACTTGTCCGCAAACTTGCGGGAGGGCTGGGTCGATCGCAGGTGCTTAGTGGAGAGATATACCATGTCTCCTGCCACATAGGTTGGCTGTGGCCCTCTCTTTTTATCTGCATGCGCTTTGTAGTCTTCTCTGGCCTTCCTCAGCGTCCGTTGGATCTCTGGCCAGGCTGCGGCAACCCGAGCGCCCCAGGACTCGGGGGTGCAAGGCGGAGGTGCAGAAGTGTCAATAGCTGGGAAGGGCAGGAAGTCCCGACCACCCACGGCCCGGAACGGAGACACCCCCGTGGACGCGTGGTCGGTGTTGTTATAGCAGTATTCTGCCACATCCAACAGGTTGGCCCACTGGTCCTGCTGATACGTGGAGAAGCACCTCAAGTACTGCTGGAGCGTCCTCTGAACTCTTTCGGTCGCTCCGTCTGTCTCGGGATGGAATGCCGTACTCAACGCCCGTTGGGTCCCCAGGGCGGCCAGGAACGCCTTCCAAAATTTCGCAGCGAACTGCGGGCCGCGGTCACTTATGACCCGACGAGGGCTACCATGCAGGCGAAATACATGATGTATAAAGAGTTTGGCCAGCTCCGGTGCCGTTGGCAGTCGTCGCAACGGCACAAAGTGGGCCTGCTTGGAGAACAGGTCCACTATCGTCCAGATGGTGGTGAACCCCCCGCTCTCCGGGAGGTCCACTACGAAATCCATGGCTATTTCTCTCCATGGTTCTGCAGGGTCAGCTACTTGCTGCAATAGGCCCGTGGGGCGTCCCACCTTTGTTTTATTCCTGGCGCATACGTCACACTCGGCGATGTATTGTTTTGCGTCCCTCCTCATCATCGGCCACCAGAACTGCCGGGCGAGTAGCTTCAGCGTCTTTGAGAGCCCGAAGTGTCCTGCCATGAGCGTGTCGTGCCCTATTTCTAGGACCTGTGCCCTCAGGGCCTCGGGGACGTAAACCTTGGTTCCCTGGCTCCAAATGCCGTCATTCTCTTCCAGGCCTTCCGGGTGCCGGACCAGCCATTCGTCTGTGCGGGACGCTGTCTTGATCTGGTCCAGGAGAGGCCCTGCCAGCTCTCCGGCGGTGGGCTTTGCCTTGACTGCTGCCCGGGTGGCGGCGACCAAACCCAGTTGTGGGTTAGAGAATACGGTTCCCATCTCTCCTGGGGCCGAGTAGTCCGCATCAGGCATGCGCGAGAGAGTCCGCGCTACGACATTTTTCGGGCCCGGGATGTATCTTAACTTAAAATTGAATCTGCTAAAGAACTGGGCCCATCTCAGCTGTTTAGCGTTCAGTCTCTGGGGGGTCTGTAGGGCCTGCAGGTTCTTATGATCTGTCCAAACTTCGAAAGGGACCGGCGTTCCCTCCAGGAAGTGCCTCCAATGGGCCAGAGCCGCCCGTATGGCGAACGACTCTTTCTCCCATACATGCCATCTTTTTTCCGTTTGGGTGAACTTCTTGGAGAGATAAGCGCATGGCCTCAAGTGGCCTTCTTCATCCGGCTGGAGGAGGACTGCTCCGTATGCCGCCTCGGACGCGTCACACTGCACTGTGTACGGTTTTTGTGTCAGCGTTGGTAGGCCGCCCAAATAACCACACTCACTCGGGTATTGAGGAAATGCTTTATGGGTCCTTAATCCACAGCAATAAAAACCGTACTAAGGCCTTCCCTCCAAAATCCCTGCTCAAAACTCCCCGAGCCCCTCCCCCCATATACACTGGACCGACTATGTGACTAATGTTGCTGTCGTTGAGCAAGCAGGGATCACCAGCATTGAGGCCATGCTATTGAGAACACAGCTGCCCTGGGCAGGGCACGTCTCTAGGATGGAGGACCACCACCTCCCAAAGATACTACTCTATGGTGAACTCGCCACGGGTCAGCGCAAGAGAGGCGCCCCCAAAAAGAGATATAAGGACTCCCTGAAACAGCATCTCAGGCTCAACCAGATTGATCACCAACAATGGTCCACCCTGGCCTCACAACGGGAGGCATGGAGACGCACTATCCACAATGCTGTGGCCTCTTTCGAGAAGACACGCCGAACGGGTCTCGAAGAGAAACGACAACGCAGAAAGAACCGCAACTTGGAAACAACATCACCCAAGGAGACTTTCTGCTGTGCTTTCTGCAATCAAACTTGCCTATCTCAGATTGGCCTTTTTAGTCATCAACGCGCTTGTAGAAAGCGTGGAATGAGTCCTTCCTAAGAATCTTCGTTCGCGAAGTAATGCCGAGAGGATTAATGTCCAAGGAGGGAGAAAGTTTGGTCCAGATCCATCATTGTTTGAGTCCACAGTGCTCTCTGGATGTAGGTGAACTACAACTCCCAAACTCAAGGTCAATGCCGACTTCCAGTTGGTCATGGGAGTTTTGTGTGCCAAGTTTGGTTCAATTCCATTGTTGGGGGAGTTCAGAATGCTCTTTGTTTGTAGGCTAAATCCCAGCAACTGCAACTCCCAAATGACAAAATAACATCCCACCCCACCCCCTACCCCCGGTATTCAAATTTGGGCGTATTGTGTATTTGTGCCAGTTGTGCTTCAGTGAATGAAAATACATCCTGCATATCAGATATTTACATGACGATTCATAATAGTAGCAAAATTACAGTTATGAAGTAACAACAAAAATAATGTTATGTTTTTGGGGTCACCACAACATGAGGAACTGGATTAAGGGGTCACCGCATTAGAAGGTTGAGAAGCACTGCGAAAGATATAAATATTTAACTACTTATTTGGAAATTTAGCAAATAAAATGTTTTATGGCTATTTTAACAACAGTAATAGCAATGCAAAGTTAGGTTTTTCTGTTCAAACTGATAAAGTTTGGAAAAGGACCCATTTACGTGTGTCTTTTGCCCTGTGTTTGCCTCTCTCTCCGTTCGATACTAGTCAAACCCTTTTTTGCTCCACCTTCGGACTGGAAACGTCTTAGGCAGGCTTGCAAGAGCACACCAAACCAGCTCACAATTCAGTGAACAAAAATGTTGAAAGGTCAATTAACCACAATTTTGAGATAGCTTTCACAGTTGGGAGCACTCCCCGAACTGTAGAGAAATCGGATGCCTGGGTGTCAAAATCAGAAATTGTTTTGGATTGGCAGCCTTTTGGTCACTCAAAAGAAGTAACATTTCCAGCCTCTGTTTCCAGGTGCATCTACACTGTAGAGTGAATGCAGTTTGACACCACTTTAAGTGCCAAGGCCCAAGGATAGGGAATCTGGGAGTTGTAGTTTGACAGTTTGGCAACTCCAGGATCCCATAGCATTGATCCATTGCCATATATGCTGGAAACAACCCTGAGTCCTTTCGAGGAGATAAAGGTGATCTACAAATGTATTATTATTATTAGTAGTAGTAGCAGTAGTAGTAAGGAGCCCCCTGTGGGTTAAACCCCAGTGCTGGCAAGACTGAAGAACGACAGGTCGCAGGTTTGATTCCGGGGAGAGTGCAGATGAGCTCCCTCTATCGGCTCCAGCTCTCCGTGCAGGGACATGAGAGAAGCCTCCCAAAAGGGTGGTAAAACATCAAAACATCCAGGCATCCCCTGGGCAACGTCCTTGCAGACAGCCAATTCTCTCACACCAGAAGCGACTTGCAGTTTCTCAAGTTGCTCCTGACATGACAAAAAAAATTATTAGTAGTAGTAGTAGTATTACTAGCCGTCCCCTGCCATTCGTTGCTGTGGCCCAGTTTGTGTGTGTGTATATATATCTGTGTACATATCTGTGTATATGTGTGTTTGCATGTGTGTGTGTGTGTGTGTGTGTGAGAGAGAGAGAGAGAGAGAGAACTTTTATTATGGTCCATGGATCCACAACTGTTAAATAAATTATAAACATACAGGAGAGAGAGAGAGAGAGAATGTGTGTGTGTGTGTGTGGTTTTGTGCATGCGTTGTAATGTATTTTGGCTTTTTTTGGCTTTTTAAGTCCCTTCTGCTGTGTTTTGCAGTGTTTTTATGAGTGATGGTCACTTGTTGGCCTGATAGGTGCATTGTGTCCAAATTTGGTGTTGATTCGTCCAGTGGTTTTTGAGTTATGTTAATCTCACAAACGAACATTAAATTGTCATTTATGTAGATGATGATTATGATTATTTTATTTATTTATTTATTTGTTTGGACTTTTACGCCGCCAACTCCCTAAGGCTCGCAGCGGCTTACAAAGCCAAAATGGCAACACAGAGAATTACATTGTCAATATAACAAACAAAGGACAATACAGACAATAAGAGGAGAGGAAGGGGGAGGGAAGAGAGGTGGAAGCAGAGAACCCACGGGAGAGTGCCCAGCAGGTCAAGCGGGCCCTACTCTCCCATCGAAGGGGGGGAGCAAAGGTGGTCTCAAGGTGATCCCACAAAACTGGTCCGAGGTGGCCAGTCTCCCATTGTCTAGAGATCTGGCAGGGGGTGCCCGATCTGTGGGGTTAATGTCCTTCTTCCGTTGTGGGCCTGCAGGAGTGGGCTTCCAACGCCCAAAGCCCGGACCCCAGAAGGTTCTGGCTCGCAGCGGGATCCAGGGCTTGGATCCGGGCGAGGCAAGCCTCCCTTCTCCCGGGCAGACAGTGGCGAGTGTCCTAGGACCAGGGGGTCTGCTGCTCTTCGGCCTCCGACGCCGCCTTCTCTGGCGGCCGCCTGGCCTCCGTGCTGGGCACCCCCCGGGGCTTGCCGGTTCCAGAGCTGCACTACCCCGGCTCAATGGATCCGTCAGCCCCCGGCCGTCAGAGGGAGGCGGAGGGGGTTGTGACCAGGTTGCTAATGAGGGGGGTGCCAGCAGCTGGCAAGCTCGGCGTCGGGGTCGCGCCTCCGGGGCCCTTGCCAGGATTTCGGAGACATCTGGCGCCTCTGGAGGGGGCACCAGCGACAACAGCCGCTTCGGTCCGGTAGTCAGGGAAGGCGGGGGCTGAGTCCTCAGGTCATGCAGAGCCGCAGCCCCTGTGGAATGTGGAGGGGGCCGGACTAGGGACGCCAAGCGGCTCGGGATCGCCGCCATCTTGTCACCCTCAGCCAACGCCCCTCCCAGCGGATCCAGGGAGGCCCCGCGGCCAAGTGCCCCCCCCGGGGTCTCTCCTCAAGATGGGGCCCCCCACAGGTCTGGGACCCACTCCCACTCCTCCGTTGTTTGCTTCCTCCTCGGTCTCCGCCTCCGTTTGGCCTAGGTGGCTGCTCAGGAGGCCAGGCTCCACTCTTTCGCCGCTCCTCTCGCGCCGCTCGCCCTCGTACTCCTCGGGGCCCGGCCGGCAAGAGTCCTGGTGCTGGCGCTGCCGGCCTGGTTCTCTCAGGGCCGGGGTGTTCCAGGGCCCGGGGGCGGGGTTGGGGCAGCAATGGGACCCCCCACAGCAACAGCAGCAACGGGGCTCATGCTGGGGAGCAGCTGCGATCGCCCCACTCACCCTCCTTCGTCTATCCTCTCCTCGTCCATCTTCACCAGGCTCCGCCGCTCCTCTCCCCACCATCCCAGGGCTCCTGGAGCCGCACAGGGACGCCACCACCGGCCCCAGCCTGTCCAGCTCCCCCAGCCAGGTGGCCAGCCGCTCGACCAGCCGGTCGAGGTGAAGGAGGAGGCCGGTAAGGTCTGGGGGTACGTCCCGGCTGACCCCGGACTGCTCGCCAGCGTCCCCCTGGGTGGAATTGGGGGAGTCCCGGCCTCCTCCAGGCCTGGCCAGGGGACGGGTGACCAAGCCAGGCATTTCTGGGGGGTCACCAAGGTCGCCGCAGTCCCTACTGGGCCAAGGCCAAGGGGCCTCCCTGAGGCCGCAGCGTCCCTCAGGCCTGCAAGGGCCCTGAGGATCGAGGCCGGCGCCCGAGCGACCTCCAAGGCAGACTCGGCGTCCGCCTGTAAAGCCTCGAAGAGGGGCAGGGGGCACTTCGGGGCCTAATCTCAGGGGGCACTTCGGGGCCTTATGATGTACATCTAAGGCTGTGAGAGTGTGACTTGCCCAAGGCCACGGAATGAGTTTCCATGGCTGAGTAGCAATTTGAACCTTCGTCCATAGAGTCGTAATACAATACCCAAAACATTGTCCCACGCCGGCAACCTGAATATAGTCATTTTCATTTATTAGGCTTGGCCAAGCGGAGATTTATGGGCATTTGCACAGCCACATGCCAAACTTAAAGCAGTTCATATTCTTTAAATATGCTTACTCCTTAAAACAATTCTGTGTTCTGAGTGCTCTAGTGAAAATGGCAGGGGCCTTTTCTCGTTTGTGTGTGTGTGTTTGTGTGCGCAAACTAAAATCCCTTTGATTTTAATGGATATATCTTACCTAAGTGGGTGCCCTGGATGGCATAGCGAGTTGAACCTCTGAGCTGCTGAACTTGCTGACCGAAAGGTCGGTGGTTTGAATCAGGGGAGTGGGGTGAGCTCTTGCTGTTAGCCCCAGCTTCTGCCAACCTAGCAGTTTGAAAACATGCAAATGTGAATAGATCAATAGGTACCGCTCTGGTGGAAATGTAACGGCGCTCCACGTAGTCATGCTGGCCACATGACCTTGAGTTGGACACAACTAGACTTAATGTCAAGGGGAAACCTTTACCTTTACTTATATCTGTAAGTATACTAGATCAAGTAAATGGTGATACTGTCTAAGAGAGCATCTACACTGCAGAATGAATCCAGTGGGCTGGTCCATGAGGTCACGAAGAGTCGGAAGCAATTGAACAAATGAACAACAACATCTGGTGGGAAGGTCAAGAGAAATGCTTTTCCCTCTCAGTTTTGGGATCATGGGAAAGAGTTGCCTTAGTCAGGTCAACGTTGGAATTTGGTCACGGTTCTGCTTTCAAGTGCTCTTAGTTTCATGTACCAAGTTTTTGCCACGCTTAAGATTTGTCTATAAGATTTTCCTGCTATCTTGTTTTATGGATTCAGGTGCCTAGTTCCATTGATTTTTCTGTACCTATGGATCTGTTTTTCCCTTGAAGCTTGTGGGCTATTTTATATATTGGACCTTTACAGTTTGTACTAATTTTACTGCTTCGCCTATCTCTCTCTCTCTCTCCCTCCCTCTCTCTCTCTCTCTCGGCATTACTTTGCGAATGAAGATTCAGGAAGGACTCATCCCACGCTTCTTACAAGCGTGTTGATGACTAAAAAGGCCAATCTGAGATAGGCAAGCTTGGTTGCAGAAAGCACAGCAGAAAGTCTCCTTGGGTGATGTTGTTTCCAAGTTGCGGTTCTTTCTGCGTTGTCGTTTCTCTTCGAGACCCATTCAGCGTGTCTTCTTGAAAGAGACAGCAGCATTGTGGATAGTGCATCTTCATGCCTCCCGATGTGAGGCCAGGGTGGACCATTGTTGGTGATCAATCTGGCTGAGCCTGAGATGTTGTTTCAGGGAGTCCTTATATGTCTTTTGGGGGTCGCCTCTCTTGCCCTGACCCGTGACAAGTTCACCATAGAGTAGTATCTTTGGGAGGCGGTGGTCCTCCATCCTAGAGACGTGCCCTGCCCAGAGCAGCTGTGTTCTCAATAGCATGGCCTCAATGCTGGTGATCCCTGCCGGCTCAAGGACAGCAACATTTGTCACATAGTGTACAGTATAGTGTACAGTATATTTAGGATTGTGCGAAGACAACGCTGATGAAAGCGTTCGAGGAGTCGTAGGTGTTGGCGATAGGTGACCCATGTTTCAGACCCATAGAGGAGAATAGATAGTATGATAGTTCTGTACACACTGATTTTGGTGCTTTGCCTCAGGTGCTTGTTGCTCCAGACTCTTTTGTGAAGCCTTCCAAATTCACTATATGCATCTCTTTGTCAATCTTGGCATCTGAAGAGATGATGCTTCCCAGGTAGGTGAACTGCTGAACGGACTTAAGCACAGATTTGCCTATGCTGACGTGGGGATGATGGTGTTCTTCCTGTGGTGCGGGCTGGTAGAGGACTTCCGTTTTCTTTAGGCTGACTTCCAGCCCAAACAGCTCTGCAGCTGCTGCAAAGCAGGATGTTAGGCGCTGCAGAGCTGCTTCTGAATGGGCGACAAGGGCAGCATCGTCAGCAAAAAAGCAGCTCACGGACTAGATAGTTTAAAGTCTATATATATATATGGAATTAGGAATGTTGGAAAATTGAGGCTGGCCAATCAGGAGCCATATGCAAATTCTACCTCTGGCAACCAAGTGATTTTACCAAGCTGGTGTTAAGATCAGAGGTGTTCCTGCTCTGATGTATGATAACAACAACAGCAGCAACAATAACAACAACTATCCCACCTTTATCTCTTACTTTGAGACACAAAGGGATCGCAGCATTAAAAGACAATACAATCTAAAATCCATTGCATATATTAAAATACAATAAATTGAAGTGAACTCAGCCAATCCTAGGCAAAGCAGGTACATTTCCACCCATGTGAGCATAACAATGGATCAAAGTTCCCCTTTCTTCTTCCTCATTTTGCAAAATAATAGGATCATTCCAGAGCTGGAAGGGATGCCAAAGGTCATCTAGTCCGTGCTGGGAACCGTTCACTACAATGCTCCTAAAAGATTGATATTCAGCCTCTATTTAAAGATGTCCAACCAACTTCTGTTTCTTTTCTGCAGCCTACATCTGGCTGAGCCCAACTTGTGTCTCTCGTCTGTCGCCTTGTGAGACCAACTTCTCTTGTTCCGCTTTCTCCTCTATTTTTAGCCTTCTGTGCCAAATGGGGCTGGCTTGAGCAGTCGGCTCTGCGCTGCTGTGAATCTGGTCTATAAATGAATAAACACTTCCCTTTTATTGTATTTTTTTTTTTGCTTCTGGGTAGCATCCTTTCTCTTTGTGTTCTTCGGTGATGAGGTGTGCAGTTTGGGTTTATGGAGAAAGTGGAGCATGAAGAAATACGGAGGGGTTGAAGTTTAGAGGTGGAGAGAGCTGGTATTTTATTTTATTTCTACACTAGCTTTGGGACCCGGCGATGCCCGGGTTATTTGAAATGGGCTGAGGCCTAGGAAGCCTTAATGTCCATTCAGGCTGAGGCCTAGGAACCCGTACTCTCCATTCAGGCTGAGGCCTAGGAAGCCTTACTGTCCATTCAGGCTGAGGCCTCCATTCAGGCTGAGGCCTAGGAAGCCTTACTGTCAATTCAGGCTGAGGCCTAGGAAGCTTTAATGTCCATTCAGGCTGAGGCCTAGGAAGCCTTACTGTCAATTCAGGCTGAGGCCTAGGAAGCTTTAATGTCCATTCAGGCTGAGGCCTAGGAAGCCTTACTGTCAATTCAGGCTGAGGCCTAGGAAGCCGTACTGTCCATTCAGCCTGGGGAGTAGCAGGCATGTAGCCAGGGGGCTAAGGGGCTTCAGCCCCCCGAAATTCTCAGGGTGGTCCGCAAAAAGGCCTTACTGGTACATTATTTAAACTGTTATGTTTATTCATATCATGATCTGATCACCATGTTCATTATATCCCACATTCATGGGGTTATTGGGTTAACAATACAAACGGTTTGCTAGGGTAGACCCTCTTCCACCCAGTCTCAGCCCCCCCCCCCCCCCGAACCAAACTCAGCCCCCGAATCAAAATCCTGGCTACGGCCCTGGGGCGTAGGAACCCTTACTGTCAATTCAGGCTGAAGCCTAGAAAGCCTTACTGTCAATGCAGGCTGAGGCCTAGGGAGCCTTAATGTCAATTTAGGCTGAGGCCTAGGAAGTCGTACTGTCAGTTTAGGCTGAGGCCTAGGAAGCCTTACTGTCAATGTAGGCTGAGGCCTAGGAAGCCGTACTGTCAATGCAGGCTGAGGCCTAGGAAGCCTTACTGTCAATTCAGGCTGAAGCCTGTTGGGAAAAGTGGTGTTTTCACCTTTGGCTGGAAGGATGTTTGTCTATTTTTGGGCCAAGCTTGTAATGCTAGTAGTGCCTGTAGTGAAATCCTCTCAGAAAATGAACATTCCATTGCCAACTGAAAAAAACTGTCAACTGTCAATGGAAAAAAAACTGCCAACTGTAGCCAATCAGTGGCTATATGCACTGCTCGCAAACATTCAGTTGCATTCTGTTTTGCTGACCTATCACAGTCATTTATGCAAATTGTCTGTCAGTGGCAATGTCCCTCAGTGGCAACCAATCATGTTGTTAGAATGTAGAGGCTGGGGGACCCCCCCCCCCCCGGCAGTTTAGAGTTTCGGAATGTTGGGTGGCTGGCCAATCAGACCGTTATGCAAATGATCCTGCATTGGAAGCCAATCGAAACGCTGGCACATATTCCCCCGCAAACATTGACTTTTATTATATCTAATAGATAGATAGATAGATAGATAGATAGATAGATTCTATGCTATCTATCTATCTAGAACTCAAAGTACTTCTGTCTTATCTATGGCACATAGGCTGTTGCTAGTTAAAGTGGTCCCCTGTGATGTCACTGGGAAAGAAGGAAGAAAGGAAGGAAAGAAAGAGAAAAAGACGGGAAAGAAAGGAAAGGAGATGGATGGGAGGGGGAAGAAAAAGGAAGGAAAGGAGGAAAAATATGAGTGAAGGGAAGAAAGAGAAAGAAGGGAAGAAGGAAGGAACGAAAGAGGGGAGGGAAGAAATTAATAGAAAAGAGAGGGGAAAAAGAAGAGTGAGGAAGGTATGTGAGGAAAAGCAAGGAAAGAAGGAAGAGAAGGGAAAGATATGAGTAGAAGGAAGGAAAGAGAGAGAGAAGATGGGAAAGCATGAGGACAGCGACCTCCAACACCCAGGCAATGTTGAGTGTATATGCTACTACTATTACTGACATTAAGTCCCGTCGTGTCCGACTCTGAGGGTTGGTGCTCATCTCCATTTCTAAGCCAAAGAGCCAGTGTTGTCAGTAGGCACCTTCAACATGACTGCATGGAGTGCTGTTACCTTCCCATTGGAGCGTTACCTATTGATCTACTCACATTTGCATGTTTTCGAACTGCTAGGTTGGCAGAAGCTAGGGCTAACAGCGGGAGCTCACGGTGCTCCCTGGATTTGAACCTACGACCTTTCGGTAAGCAAGTTCAGCAGCTCAGTGGTTTAACCCAGTGATTTTCAACCAGTGTGCCGCGGAACATTAGTGTGCCGTGAGAGATCATCAGGTGTGCTGTGGGAAATTATTTTCGAACTTCAGTCATATATAAACTATCAGACGCATCTGTCCCTTTAAGAAATGGAACCATAGCACTCTCGCGTCACCTAAGAAGTGACACGAGAGTGTTATGGTCGCGCCATCTTGGATTCACTCAGACGTGGCTAAGTAAACAGAGTTAGTGCTGCAGCTGCGCGTCAAGTGACAGTGGCAATTTGGGACAGTGGCTTCGTGTGTGTCTTTCTACCATTCCTGCCAGGATATCTATGTTGTGTTCATCGAAACAGGCCCAGGTTTCACACTAAGTGAGTGTATAAATACATTTTAAAACATATTAACTATATGTATTACTGTGTTAGAGTGTCATTTTGTGTCATTTTGGTTGGTGGTGTGCCCCAGGATTTTGTAAATGTAAAAAATGTGCCGCCGCTCAAAAAAGGTTGAAAATCACTGGTTTAACCCACTGCGCCATAGGGGGCTCCAACTATTACTACTACTACTACTACTACTAATAATAATAATAATATGATGATTTAATTTCTTACCTATATCAAGATGGTCTATAACATCGTCAAAATGCATAGGTGAAATCATAAAAAAACCAATTAAAACACATATATTTAAAAGACATGGAGTGCATTGACACCGTAGAACGAAGGCAGCCAGACACCACTTTTTTCAAAGGCCCTGCTTCCTCTTCCTTCCTCCTGCTTTCCCCCTTTGCCTTCGGTTGCTGCAAGACTGGCTTTCAGCCCGGCTAGTACCTTGGTGCTTTTGGTTTTGCTTCCTCTTCCGCTCCTTTGCCTCCACCTCTTTCTCACTCAACTGTTTACTGTCTATCTCTTCTGCTTGTGGAGTTTAGAGAGTTTGTGCACATTTTGCTTCCCCCTGCCGGCAGCTCTTAGGTCAGCATTTCTCAACCTTTGGGTCGGGACCCCGGGGGAGGTCACAAGGGGGTTTCAGAGGGGTCGCCAAAGACCATTAGAAAACACACATTTCTGATGATCTTAGGAACCCCTTTGGCAGAGAAGGCTGAAGATCTCTCCACATGTCCTTCTCTTCCTTTTTGGAAACAGACGGCGAATCCTCCCACCAAAAGCTCTCCTCTGCCGGGATTGGCCAGCATCATCCAAGGGGAGGGCTGTTTCTGAGACTCTAAGCAGGGAGGGGAGAGAAGGCGGGCTTGGTGCATGGAAGCATGGTGCACATGTGCGGGTGAGGGAGAGCATGCAAGGCTGGAGGGAGGTTCGCACCAGTGAGTCCCTGCAAGGCATGGGGGTTTCTGAGTGGGAAGTTTGGCCCAATTCTACCATTGGTAGGGTTCAGAATGCTCTTTGATTGTAGGTGAACTATAAATCCCAGCAACTAGAACTTCCAAATTACAATATCAATCCTCCTCTACCCCACCAGTATTCTAATTTGGAGTATGAAGTATTTGTGCCAAATTTAGTCCAGTGAATGAAAATACATCCTGCATATCAGATATTTACGTTACAATTCATAATAGTAGCAAAATTACAGTTATGAGGTAGCAATGAAAATGTTATGATTGGGGGATCACCGCTATATGAGGAACTGTATTAAGGGGTTGTGGCATTAGGAAGGTTGAGCAACCCTGTCTTAGGTGAACCAAGAGTCAGAATCATAGAGTCGGAAGGGACCCAAGGGCCAGTCCAACTCATTTCCCATTACACAATCTGGAATACACAATCTGAGTCTTCTAACAGATGGCCTTTCAGTCTCTTGTTTCATTGGACTCCAAGGCAGCATATTCCACCATCAAAGAGCATGGAATCATCAGGAGGTTCGTCCTAATGTTTAGATGGAATCTGAGTGATCTTGGGTAGCCACATTCCCTCAGCCTTAAAAGGACAGCGAAGGCAAACTGCATCTGACAAAATATTGCCAGGACAATCCCGTAATAGGGTTGCCGTAAGTTTTTCGGGCTGTATGGCAATGTTGCAGAAGCATTCTCTCCTGACATTTCACCTGCAGCTATGGCAGGCACCCTCGGAGGTTGTGAGGTCAACCCAGCAACCTGTGGGGATGCCTGTCATAGATGCAGGCGAAACGTCCGGAGAGAATGTTTTCAGAACATGGTCATACAACCCATAACACTTACAGCAACCCAATGATTCTAGCCATGAACGCCTTTGACAATCCCATAATAGCTTTGCCCTAAAACGACAATAGGAAATTCCACTTTTAGGGGGCGTCACAAAACGCCTCAACACATTTTGACTAGGGATTTTTGAGGTCCTCCCCTTACAAATCCAAAAATTAATGAGATGCATGAGTTTTTGTTTCTTTCCTGAAACATTGCAGTAGAAAATGACTTTTCTACGCTGCATAGCAAGCCATTGGAATGAATTTACTTTGAGGACGAGAATGAGAAAACAAGGGTCTGTCTGTTAAGGCCACCGACCGGCAATGGGCAAGGCTCTCATTACTTCACGCCTGGGCCTTATCCTGCCTTGGAAACCTACGTCTCTCCTCCTCTTCTTTGGACGGAGAAAGCCTGGAGTCTGAGGAGCCCTTGTTTGGTGATCTCATGCGTCCCCATGCTCCGAAAAGGCGCGGACAAAGTGGCGCTTGTTTGGAGACGGGCGCACTGGCCTTGCCGAGTCCCACACACTTTTGCAGCTTATTTGGGAAAGGCTGTGTGACACAAAGGGTGCGTCTGCACCGTGGGATGAATGTAGTTTGACACCACTCCATGCTGTGGCATCCTATAGTTGTAGTTCGATAAAGTCTTAAGTCTCCTTTGGCAACTCACCAAATTGCAACTCCTAGGATTCCATAGCATGGATCCGCTGCCAGTTCGAGCGACAACCTCATTAATTCTGGTGTGTAGATGAAGCATCACACGGTGATGGCATGGATGGGCATTTTGCTCGGACAGATGGCAACCTCAAAAGTACCAGCTGTCAAGGCGACTAAGCTACCGAAGAATCTCCCTTGCTTTCTCCATCTGCCTCGGCCCAAAATTGGTGCCAACCTTTTACAGCGGGCATCCCTGCAGCCTCTGGGCATCTTTCGTGCTCGAAAGGGGATTGCGCCCTGCACCTGTCGAAGGCGAAGCAAATGCCTCAGAGCCTCTGCTTTTGCTATTAATAGCAGCTGCTGGGGGCTTTTCCTTTGAGGCTAAATATAGCCAGAAGAGCAGGATTTCTGCATTCAGAAAAGTGGAAACGTGGAGCCGAATCCAATGCTGTGTGTGTAAGAGACAGGAGAACGGGACAAGTCCCAGCAGATTGGTGGAGGGCAAATGTGGTGCCTATCTATCCTCAAGAAGGGAAAAAAGGACGACCCAAACAATGTTCGGTCAGCCTCACGTCGATACTAAGCAAGATTCTGGAAAAGATCATTACGGAAGTGGTTCTGCAAACACTTAAAAAGGAATATGGTCATTGGTAATAGTCAACATGGATGGATCAAAAACAAACCATGCTGGACTCATCTGATCTCTTTTCTCAATAGAATTACAAGCTGGGTAGATGCAGGGAAAGCCGTGGATCGAGCGTATCTGGATTTCAGGAAGGCCTTCTTTTGACAAGGACCCCCATGACCTTCTGGCAAGCAAACTAGTCCAATGTGGGCTAAGCAAAACTATGGTTAGGTGGATCTGGTGAAGTGAACGAACCCAGAGGGTGATTCTCCCCAGTGCTTCCTCTTCGTCCCAGAAAGAAATGACAAGTGGAGCGCGATAAGCATTGTTCTGTCCTGGTCCTGTTCAACATCTCTATTAATGACTTAGATCAGTGTTTCCCAACCAGTGTGCCGTGAGCGATCAGCAGGTGTGCTGTGGGAAATTGGAACCTCCAATACCCTTTCTTCCCCCTCCTGCCGAACACTTTTTCTTCTCCACTCGGGCTCCCTTCTTCCCAGCCTCGCTCTGCTCGCTTTGCTCTGGGATGAGTCTGCGCAGTTGCGCCCGCACGGGCCACGTCTTCCTCCCTCCCCCCTCCCCTCCTGAAAACGCTCATGCTGCCCCATCGGATCAAAATGGCGGCAGAAGTGGCAGTGTAGAAGAAAAAGTAAGTGTTTGGCAGGAGGGGGAAGAAAGGGCGCGAAGGGGGAGGAAGAGATCTCTGTCGAAAGCTGGCAAACTTTGATCTTCCAGGTGTTTTGGACAACTCCCACTATTCCTAGCAGCCGCAGGCCCTTTTCCTTTTTCCCCCTCAGCCATTTAAGCAGGAAAGGACCTCAGGCTGTTAGGAATGGTGGGAGTTGAAGTCCAAAGCACCCAGAGGGCCGAAGTTTTCCCATGCCTGTTTTTGGGACCTTAAAGTGGTGAGCCTCCTTCCAACATTGTGATTCTGGATAGAAAACAAACAACAACATAACATAACATTGTTTGAGTCCACAGTGCTCTCTGGGTGTAGGTGTACTACAACTTCCAAACTCAAAGTCAATTCCCAAGCAAACTCTTTCAGTACTTTCTGTTGGTAATGAGAGTTCAATATGCCAAGTTTGGTTCAATTCCATTGTTGCAAGAGTTCAGGATGCTCTTTGATTGTGTGTTAACTATAAATCCTAGAAACTGTAACTCCCAAATGTCAATGTCTATTTCCCCTGAACTCCATCTGTGTTCACATTTGGGCATATTGAGTATTCATGCCAAGTTTGGTCCTGATCCAACATTGTTTAAGTCCGCAGTGCTCTATGGATATAGGTGAACTATAACTCCAAAACCCAAGGTCAATGCCCACAAAACTCTTGGTTATGGGAGTTGTGTGTGGGAAGTTCGTGTCTTTCTGCCATTCCTGCCAGGATATCTAAGTTGTGTTCATTGAAACAGGTCCAGGTTTCACAATGAGTGTATAAATACATTTAAAAACATATTAACTATATTTATTACTGTGTTAGAGTGTCATTTTGTGTCATTTTGGTTGGTGGTGTGCCCCAGGATTTTGTAAATTTAAAGAATGTGCCATGGCTCAAAAAAGATTGAAAAACACTGACTTAGATGAAGGTATAGAAGGCGTGATCATCAAATTTGCGACGATACCAAATTGGGAGGGAGAGCCAATGCTCCAGAAGACAGGAGCAGATTTCAAAACAATTTGAACAGATTAGAGAGATGATTGGCCAATATTAACCAATGAAGTCCAACAGGGACAGATGCAAGACGCTCCACTTAGGCAGAAAAAATGAAATGCAAAGATACAGAATGGGGGGCAATTCCTGGCTTGACAGCAGTACGTGTGGAAAGGATCTTGGATTCCTCGTGGGGAACAAGTTAAACAAGAGCCAAACAATGTCATGTGGCAGTTTAAAAAGCCCATGGGATTTTGGTCTGCATCAATAGGAGTCTAGTGTCTAGAATCGATCCAAGGAAGTCATGCTACCCCTCTATTCTGCTTTGGTTTTACCTGGAATCGCACTGTTTCACAATAGAAGGGAGATGTTGCCAAGCTGGAATATGTCCAGAAAAGAGCGACTCAAAGGATCAAGGGTCTGGAGAACAAGCGCTAGGAGGAGCGGCTGAAAGAGCTGGCCATGTTTAGCCTGCAGAAGAGAAGGCTGAGAGGAGACATGATGGGGGCCATGGGTCAAGATGAGAGGGGAAGTCATAAGGAGGGGGGAGCAAGCTTGTTTTCTGCTGCCCTGGAGACTAGAATGTGGAACAATGGCTTCAATCTACAGGAAAGAAGAGATTCCACATGAACATGAGGAAGAACTTCTGACTGTAAGGTGAGCTGTTCAGCAGTGGAACTCTCTGCCCCAGAGTGTGGTGGAGGCTTTTTCTTTAGAGGCTTTTAAACAAAGGTTGGATGGCCATCTGTCAGGGGTGCTTTGAATGCCATTTTCCCGCTTCTTGCCACAGGGTTGGACTGGATGGCCCACGATGTCGCCTCCGACTCTGATTCTATGAATATTCCTGATGCCTTTTCAAATGTGATTCTGGAGAAACTCAGTTTGCCATCGTGCTGGACTTTTGGGCTATTTCGGCAAGCTTCTTCATTTCTTCATCTTCTTTAAATCTATTGTAGACTCTCAGTTAACAATGGCACCCATGGGGATTATTAGATGCCGGATAAATGCAGTTTCTAGTTGCTTGAGAGCTATTATCAAAAATAGGCCAAACTAGTACTGAATCCCTTCCTATACCATGCTATCAACTTTGTATTGACTTGATACTAATCTTAAAGATAGTAACTAAAGGCAAATAAACTTTCACATCTGCTAAAAAATAATTTTATTTTTATTTTTATTATTTAAAATACTATTTTTCATTTTTTGCTGGTTTATTGAGTTATTGTTAGTTGTATATTGTATATATTTATCCATTATTTCCACAGTTTGTAAAATTGGAAATTTCTCATTATGTGACTTGTATTTATTTTATTTATTTACAGTATTTATATTCCGCCCTTCTCACCCCGTAGGGGACTCGGGGAGGATTACAATATACATATACAGGCAAACATTCAATGCCATAGACCAGTGTTTCCCAACCTTTTTTGAGCCGTGGCACACTTTTAACATTTAAAAAATCTGGGGGCACACCACCAACCAAAATGACACTCTAACACAGTAAAGAACGGCTGGCGGATGGTGGCCTCCTGTGAGCAGCTGCTGGGAGTGCTGAAGCTGGGGGAGGAGCCAGGCCGTGCCATGCCCCGCCCCCTCCCCCCGGCTTCAGCTCTCCCACAGCTTTTCTAGCCTTGAGGTGGCAGTGCCAAGGCAGCGGTGGCAGAGCCAGCACAATGCTGGCTTGGCACGGTCCCCTCAAGGCTGGATCAGCTGCTGGGAGTGCCAAAGGTGGGGGAGGGGGCGGAGCCAGACTGCCATGCCCCGCCCCCTCCCCCGGCTTCAGCTCTCCCACAGCTTTTCCAGCCTTGAGGTGGCAGTGCCAAGGCAGCGGTGGCAAAGCCAGCACAATGCTGGCTTGGCACGGTCGCCTCAAGGCTGGAGCAGCTGCTGGGAGTGCCGAAGGTGGGGAGGGGGCGGAGTCAGGCGGAGCCAGGCCACGCCATGCCCCACCCCTCCCCGCCTTCAGCTCTCCCACAGCACAGCTGAAGCCGCGCAGAGGAGCATGAGCGGTAGACAGGCTTCAGTGGGCGGGGCTCCTTCTCTGCGTGGTGAGGGGCGAGAGTCATGGCGGATTGGAGGCTGGCTGGGGAAATGGCTGAAGGAGGTGGTGCCCCGGCCCCTTTTTCTTTTTCTTCGCCGCCACTCAGCCCTTCCCCCTCCTCCCCCAAGCAGCAGGAGTTCGGCAGGAGGAGGGGGGATGGAAGGGGGCAGAGAGCTTTTCCCGCGGCACAGCAGGAGGTCCGTCACGGCACAGTAGTGTGCCGCGTCACAGCGGTTGGGAAACACTGCCATAGACACACTACATATATAGACAGACACCAGAGGCTATATTTAACATTCCAGATTCTGGCCACCAGGGGGAGCTGTTGCATTCCTTCATTCTTTTGCGTACTTCCTGGAGATTTTATGGCCTCACAAATCAGTTAAATTTGCCTCCCCACAAAGTGGTACCTAAATTTCCTACTTGACAGATGCAACTGTCTTTCGGGTTGCAAAGGTCGACAACAAGCTACACAATTAGGTCGAGGGCTCACCCCGACCCGGGCAGCCTTCAAATTCATGACCTTCTGGTCAGTAGTGATCTTAATGCAGCTGTCTCCCAGCCAGCTGCGCCACAGAATTGTATCACCTATAAGAGCCACAATAGATCTTGTGGTGCATCTACACCAGGCCTGGACAAACCTTGGCCCTCCAGGTGTTTTGGACTTCAACTCCCACAACATTGTGGGAGTTGAAGTCCAAAACACCTGGAGGGCCGAAGTTTGCCAAGGCCTGATCTACACTGTACAACTAATGCAGTTTGACATTGCTTTCGCTGCCACGGCTCAAGGCTATGGAGTTGTTGGAGTTTCACCACGTTCTTTGTGCTCTCTGCCAAGGAATGCTAGTGCTTCACCAAACTACAGCTCCCAACGTTCCCATATCCCTGAGCTGTGGCAGTTCAAGTGGGTCTCTGCAACATAGATGCACCCACAAACAAAGCAAAGGCGCATCTCATTAAGGATTATCTGTGAAAGGTGGAAGAAAGAAAGATGTAGGATGCAGCTTGGATCTTCGGTGTCAGTTAAGAATGAATGGAAATGATGCTCACACACCAAAAGAAAGGAAGGGAGGCGAAGTTCCCTAAAAATAGAAGGGCATGAATGACCCACAAGGTCTGATTTCTCGGCTGTAGAGCATTGCAGGGTGAAAGGCCCAAGCAGCGAAAATGATGGAGCGGTGCATTAATTTTTTAAAAGCCCTTCAGTTCCGATCATGTCAGGCAACGTGAGCAACTTGAAAAGAATAGAGTCCGACGTCAAATGGCCTCCAGCTGGCAGAATGTTTAGGGCTTGGCCTTAAGTTGGATGGATGCGTTTTCACAGAGGCCCTATCTGCATTGCCATATACAGGCAGCCCCCAAGTTACGAGCAAGATAGCTTCTGTAGGTTTGTTTTTCAGTTGAATTTGTTTATAAGTCATAACAGATATATTTCTTAAGTGTAACACTAGTCACACACACACATGTATCGCTTTGGATCGTATAGGGCACGATTAAGACCCATGTGGTGTTTCTTTTGCTGTCTGTGTCCCTGTGCAGAAGATTTCCCTTCATTTTCTGTCCTTAAAATAATTGGATTTTGAAAAAATGTGACTTATTGTGGAAACAAGCATTGGTAGGAAAGCTTCAGTAGAGACTCCTTTTCCCCATGTTAATAACTCTCCGGGAGTGAATTTACCTTCTGAGGGGAAGACTGATTGATTTACTTACTTACTTACTATATTTATACCCCACCGCTCACAGATTTAACATTTTATCCTGTACATGTGACCCGCTGCGTTGTTTGTGTTTTTAGACATTACATTTTTATATTGCTTTCTTATTTATATGTTTGTATTTTACGGTATCGTTGTTGATGCTTTGATTTTTGTTTTTATTGTAATTCATTGTTTGGGCTTGGCCTCATGTAAGCCGCTCTGAGTCTCCTTTGGGGAGATGGTGGCATGATATAAATAAAGTATTATTATTATTATTATTATTATTATCTTCAGACACTTCCATTAACATAACGTCTAACTTGAAACACCTCAGAACAACTATTTATTTATTTACTTACAGTATTTATATTCTGCCCTTCTCACCCCAAAGGGAACTTGGGGCGGATCTCAATGCACACATACACAACAAATATTCAATGCCATTTGTAGACATATAGACAGATAGAGGTCATTCAGCAGTTTTTCCAACTTTGGATTCTGGAGGTCGCTCGATTCTGGCCACAGTGGGGGGAGCTGTCGTTTAATTCACTATGACAGTGTTTTTCAACCTTTTCTGAGCCGCAGCACATTTTTTACACTTACAAAATCCTGGGGCACACCACCAACCAAAATGACACAAAATGACATTCTAACACAGTAATACATATAATTAATATGTTTTTAAATGTATTTATACACTCAGTGTGAAACCTGGGCCTGTTTTGACGAACACAACATAGATATCCTGACAGGAATGGCAGAAAGACACAAACTTCCCACACACAACTCCCATAACCAAGAGAAAATACTATAAGAGTTTGGTGGAGTTTTGGAGTTGTAGTTCAACCTGATGATCACTTACGGCACACTGGTTGGGAAACACTACACTATGACACTGAGCCTTTTTGATCATAGTATTTTTCCTTGCTCTTTTTTATGGTGTCATAAATTAACCTCTGTGCTTTAAGCAGTCCCTAATTTCTCTACTCACAGCACAGCTGTTTTCGAACTGTTTAGGTGAAAAGTGGGCTCTTAACAGTTGGGAGCTAAATCCCGACTCGGGCTTCAAATTTGCCACCTTCCAATGGAGGTAAAGTTCTCCTTTGCTAAATTGTGTGGCAGTTGTAACTACAATCTAGTTCATTATTGGAAAACTGAATTAATTACAACTAATTATTAATTCAATAATTAATTAATTAATTTTATAACTAGTTAATTCAAAGATCCATTGCATATTGGCAGCCGCTCTATCGAAGTAAAAGCTTTGGTTTCGAAAAGCTGAGAATGGTGCATGTATTTTCATTTGATACTGACTAGTTTGTGGTCTGATGGAGAAATGGCTCTGAATCTTCTGTGGCCTGCTCACGTTGACTAAACCAGAAAGTGCTTGTCAAGGCTTATTTGACGTTTTGATGAGATTCTGCAAAAAAACAAAATGAACTCAGAAGAGAAATACTGATGTGCTTTGATTCCTTTGTGGCGGAATCGAGTTGGACTGGATAATCTTTGGGGTCTCTTTCACATTCTATGACAGTGTTTTTCAACCTGGAGGCCGGGACCCCGGGGGCGGGGGGAGTTGCGAGGGGGCATCACAGGGGTCGCCAAAGACCATCAGAATACAAATATTTCTGATTGTCTTAGGGACCCCTTCGGCAGAGAAGGCTGAAGATCTCTCAGTCTGTCCTCTTCCTTTTTGGAAACAGACGGTGAATCCTCTCACCAAAGCCCCCCTCTGCTGTGATTGGCCAGCCTCTCAGGCTCTTTCTGAAACTCCAAGCAGGGAATGGAGAGCAGGCGTGCTCGGTGCATGGCAACATGGTGCACATGTACGGGCGAGGAAGAGCTTGCGAGGCTGGAGGGAGGCTCATGCCAGCAAGTCCCTTCAAGGCATGAAGGTTCTGTGTGGGAAGTTTGGCCCAATTCTATCATTGGTGGGGTTCACAATGCTCTTTGATTGTAGGTGAACTATAAATCCCAGCAACTACAACTCCCAAATGTCAAGGTGTATTTTCCATAAACTCCACCAGTGTTCACATTTGGGCATATTGAATGTTCGTCTCAAGCTTGGTCCAGATCTACCATTGTTTGAGTCCACAGTGCTCTCTGGATGTAGGCAAACTACAACTCCAAAACTCAAGGTCAATGCCCACCAAACACTTCCAGTATTTTCTGTTGGTCATGGGAGTTGTGTGCCAAGTTTGGTTCATTTCTGCCATTGGTGGAATTCAGAATACTCTTTGATTGTAGGCTAACTATAAATCCCAGCAACCACAACTCCCAAATGTCAAGATCTATTTTCCAAAACTCCATCAGTGTTCACATTAGGGCATATTGGGTATTTGTGCCAAGTTTGGTGGAGTTTAGAATGTTGGTGGAGTTTAGAATGCTCTTTTTGTTGTAGGTGAACTATAAATCCCAGCAAATACAACTGCCAACTGACAAAATCAACCACCCCCTTCCCCCGACCCCACCAGTATTCAAATTTGGGCATATTGGGTATTTGTGGCGAATTTGGTCCAATGAATGAAAATACATCCTGCATATTTACATTCCGATTCATAACAGTAGCAAAATTACAATTATGAAGTAGCAACGAAAATAATGTTATGGTTGGGGGAGTCACCACAACATGAGGAAGTATATTAAGGGGTCACGGCATTAGGAAAGTTGAGAAACACTGGGCTAAAGAAACAAACCATGGTTAGGAAAAACTATTGCTTAGCTCTGTCTGCTTTTCTGCCTGTCTAGCCATCCATCCATCCAAACAGATATGAGTTGGTTTGGAAACTCTGGCAATGAGAATAATTGAATGTTGGATGCATTGGGAGTTATTTTATTTTTCATCCTGTGACTCTATGAAGACTTTCAAAAAATCATCTGTCAGAGGTGCTTTGATTGTGCTTTTCCCGCCTGGCAGGATGGGGTTGGATTGGATGGCCCATGCGGTCTCTTCCAACTCTCCTATGATTCAAATCCGCATGTACACTTGTCAGTATCATCCACTTTGTGCAAATTGCCTGCCTCCTTTGGGACCGGCCTTTGCCTTGTTCAATAGCCATCGTTCTTGGCAATCCTCTTCTCTCCCTGCAAGATCAATGAAGCCCTAATGGACCCTCAGCGTTTTCCCGAAGATGCCCATCCATCAACCGCTGGGGAGGCTATTACATTAACTGTTGATCCAGAGAGGTTCAGAAAGTGGTCCTTGAGTCTTAAAGAGAGAAAATGGGAGGGTTATTTCGAATGATGTCATTTTATCTCTTTGCATAAAAGTCGTGTATGTTTATTGTTTTGTGTACAATAGGGGCTCCAACATCTATCTATCTATCTATCTATCTATCTATCTACTGTATAAAGAGAGATGTCATCCTAAGTAGCCTATAGACAGCAAAACCACACAAGGCAGACACACCAAATCAGCCCACATACACACAAAACCCCATGAGGTATGTTTACCACCCCAAAAAATAAAATAAAAATTAAACAACACGACCAAAAATACAAAAAAACAATTGGACTGCAACTCCCATGATCCCCCACGCCACCCCCCTCTGGCAGTTTAGAGGGTCGGAATGTTGGTGGTGCTGGCCAATTAGAGGCATTATGCAAAAACTCCCTCAGTTAGAATGTAGAGACTGGGAGCCACCCCCCTCTGGCAGTTTAGAGTGTCGGAATGTTGGTGGTGCTGGCCAATCAGAGGCGTTATGCAAATAATCCCACAATGGCAACCAATCAGAAAGCTGGCACATATCCACATACATACAAACATTCACTTTGTTGTCCCAGGCCTGGCAATACAGTGGGGCAGGACTACAATACAACAAAAGGAAGATACAAATCCCAGCTCATCCTGAGAAAACTGCTAGAGGTCTCTTAATGTTTATCAACAAGAGGCAAAATGGCCATCTGTCAAGAGTCCTTTGATTGTGCTTTCCCACCATGCCACAGACTATGGCACAGCAACGCGTGCACGGGTCAGCTAGTAGTACTATATGTGTGTATGCACCTTCAAATGAACCTGTTGACGTACACAAACTCCAGGCAAGAACTACTCAAGAGAAATCATAGAATAATAGAGTTGGAAGAGACCACGTGGGCCATCTAGGCTGACCGCCTGCCATGCAGGAAAAGCACAATCAAAGTACCCCCAACAGATGACCATCCATCCTCAGTTTAAAGGTTTCCAAGGAAGGAGCTTCCACCACACTCGGAGGCAGAGAGTTCCACTGTTGAGCAGCTCTTACAGTCAAGTAGTTCTTCCTAATGTTCAGGTGGAATCTCCTTTCTTGTAATTTGAACCCATTGCTCCAAGACCTAGTCTCCAGGGCAGCTCCCTCTTCCTTATGACATCTTTTCAAGTATTTATACATAGCTCTCATGTCTCCTCTCAGCCTTCTCTTCTGCAGGCTAAACTTGCCTAGTTATTTAAGACGCTTCTCATAGGGACTCATGGTCTCCAATCTTTTGATTAGTTGCCTTCTTCTACATGCCTTCAAGCTTTCAATTTTGAATGGTGGTGCCCAGAACTGGACACAATATTCTAGGTCTGACCAAAGCAGAATAGAGAGGCACAATGACTTCCCTTGATCTAGAAAAGTGGTTCCCAGCCTTTTCTTGACCAGGGACCACTTTGACCACTCTCCAACATTAGTACCAAAAGGGTTACGGATCAGTTTTTGGTCAACTTTAGATTCAGTTTGTTTATTTGGGGTGCTGAGTCAGAAAATTGCATTGGATAGAACCATATCAGCTCTAGTTTCTGATATAGAACATTTGCCATCCAGTAGTCGCCATCTACTCACCCATAGAAAACCATATTTAATAAGCTTCGGCACTATAAGAGGGTTTTGCGAGACCAGTTGCACTCATTGCAACGGTGTAGTAACAGTGAGGCCGCAGACCGTATTTTAGTTCTTGCGGACCACTGGTGGTCCATAGACCACAGGTTGGGAGCCACTGACCTAGGCACTATACTCCTTTGGATGCAGCCCAAAATCCCATTGGCTTTTTCAGCTGCCGCATGACATTGTTGGCTTGTGTTCATTTTGTTGTCCAAACGATTGTTGTCAAGCCAGGCATCACCCATTCTGTATCTTTGCATTTCAGTTTAGTATCTTACATTTCTCCCTGTTGAAATTCATTGTGTGAGTTTTGGCCAAGCAGCTCTCTAACATGTTAAGGTCATTTTGAGTTCTGATCCTGTCCTCTGGTATATTAGCTCTCCCTCCTAATTTGGTGTCATCTGCAAACTCGATAAGCACGCTCTCAAAACCTTCATCCATGTCATTAGTAAAGATCCTGAACAGGATGGAACCTGCTGATGGCACTCCACTAGTCACTTCTTTCCAGGATGAAGAGGAATCATTGGGGAGAATCACTCTTTGGGTTTGGTCACTTAATCAAGTACAGATCCCCTGATGGTAGCATTGTCTACCCTGCATTGGACTGGTTTGCTTGCAAGATGGTCATGGGAGACTTTGTCAAAAGGCCTAACTGAAATCAAGATCTGTTACATCCATAGCATTCCCTGCCTGTAATTCTATTTTCTGGCTTCTTGGCAGGGGTTGGACTGGATGGCCCGCGAGGTCTCTTCCAACTCTAGGATTCTCTAGAGAGAGAAAAAAGAATAGTCTGGCATGACTTGTTTTTGGGGCACCCGTGTTGACTTTTAGTAATCACAGCATTCCTCTCTAAGAAGGTTTTTGCCATCTCCTTCTTCTGAAATATAGACATCAAATCCGGTTACCGCTTCATCAGTTTCGTTCATGTTTTCGTACCGTTCTGTCCATTCGGATGGCACAAAATGGTACAACCCCCTCTGGAATGGAAACAATGAAATGAACAAAGGGGGAACGGTACCCATTTGTACAGCTGATTTTCGGCACATCGGCTGTAGGTCTTGGTTGGCAGAGGCTACAGCTGAGCGCTGATCACCCGGCACACTCTGACGTAGGCCCTGGCTAGGTGGACCTACAGCTGAGTGCCAATTGCTGTGCTCTAGCCCTGCTCAGATGTAGGCCCTGGCTGGCAGGGCCTACAGCCGAGCGTCAAGCACTCAACACTTGTAGCCCCGACTGGCAGTACCTACAGCCGAGCGTCAAGCGCTCAACACTTGTAGCCCCGGCTGGCAGGGCCTACAGCTGATCTCTGATCACCCGGCACACTCTGACGTAGGCCCTGGCTAGGTGGGCCTACAGCTGAGTGCCAATTGCCAGGCTCTAGCCCTGCTAAGATGTAGGCCCTGGCTGGCAGGGCCTACAGCTGAGCGTCAAGCACTCAACACTTGTAGCCCCGGCTGGCAGGCCCTACAGCCGAGCGTCAAGCGCTCAAGACCTGTAGCCCCGGCTGGCAGGACCTACAGCCGAGCGTCAAGCGCTCAACACTTGTAGCCCTGGCTGGCAGGGCCTACAGCTGAGCTCTGATCACCCGGCACACTCTGACGTAGGCCCTGGCTGCTGAGTGCCAATTGCCAGGCTCTAGCCCCTGCTAAGATGTAGCCCTGGCTGGCAGGCCCTACAGCCGAGCGTCAAGCGCTCAAGACCTGTAGCCCCGGCTGGCAGGCCCTACAGCCGAGCGTCAAGCGCTCAAGACCTGTAGCCCCGGCTGGCAGGACCTACAGCCGAGCGTCAAGCGCTCAACACTTGTAGCCCCAGCTGGCAGGACCTACAGCTGAGCGTCAAGCGCTCAACACTTGTAGCCCCGACTGGCAGGACCTACAGCTGAGCGTCAAGCGCTTAACACTTGTAGCCCCGGCTGGCAGGACCTACAGCCGAGCGCTGAGCACTCGAAGCTCATAGGCCCGCCTGGCAGGGCCTACAACTGGGCATTGGGCATGTGGTGCATTTATCAGACCCTAGTGCATTGGTGCCCAAGGTCCAAAAATATTTGTTTTTTTCAGACTTTGGGAAGAAAAGTTCATTTGTATAGGTACCTGTTTTTGGAAGCAGTGGAAAAAAACAGGATCATACGAATGGGACAAACAGAAACGGATAGCGATTCCATACGAATGCACAAGACTACAAAGCACCCAATATTTGTTAGAGGTCTCCTATCCAAGTCCTAGCCGGGGCAAACCCTGACTTAACGTCCGAGATCAGGCCACATGTGGTGCCTTTCAGGTGTTTTAGGCATGTCGACCCACATATATTTCATGACATTCGTGGTTTGTTTTTGGTGCAAGACACATTTCTCAAGCGTCTCCTTTGGTTTCACTTTAATGCTGATAGATACTCTCAAGTCTTTGATAAAAAGGAGGAAACTGGTGTGGAGGGGAGTGGCTGGGTTGCAGACAGAGGCCTTTCAATGCAGAGTGCCTGGCTCTCGGGCTCTCCGGAGACCTCTGCCGTTTTACCAGGAAACATTTCAGGAGCAGCTGAATGATTTGCAGCCCAGGGCGCCTCATTTCTTATTTATTCCTTGCGCTTTTTCATGCCACCTTTTCTCCCGCCTAGGGACCGACCTAAGGAGGCTTGCAAACAATGCTGCTTAGTCCTGGATGATTAACTCTGGCAGGAACGAAATGGGGAGAAAAACAAATGCTCCGTCCTCTTCCCTGGGCTGCCTGTCCTGACACAACAATACATCTATTCCTTTAATGTGTTTGGGTTTTTGTAGTTGTGGAGTAGCCTTGGAGAAGGTTGGATCTTGCCCTAAAATGGTGTTTGGTGTTGATAACGATTGAGCATCCCTTTATCCAGAATCCCAAAATACTCCAGAACTGTCCAAATTATCTCCTTTGTTTTCGGGGGGTTCGTTTTCTCCACACTTCGCTTCATGCACAAAATTATTTATAGAAAATCATATATATCAAAGTAAGTCTCTATATACTAACTACACATAGGTGAAGTGGCCCTCTGTGATGTCACAAATAAAATAAATAAAATAAATAAAAAATGTAACTGAGAAAGAGGATGGAGGAATGGGAGGTAGGGTGTGGGTGATGGGTGATAGGGGGAATATTTACTTTTGGAATAATGTATACCGTGTTCTTTCGCTACTTTGCAGACTTGCTGTTTTGCGGATATCAAAAAAATATTAATTTAAAATATGTATCATGGAATTTTTGCTGTTTTGTTGGGTTTTGCCGCCGCTGCTCTCCGAGGCGCTTTCCCTCCTCAGTCCTCCCTCCCTCCAGCCTTGAAGGGCCTTTCCTTCACTTTATTTTAAGTGCATAAAGACTTAAAATAGTGTATAACTACTAAAATAATGTATAAATATTAAAATAAATAGAGCATCCCTACTTCGCAGTTTTTCACTTATTGCGGGAGGTCCTGGAACCTAACCCCAGCAATAAGTGAGAGAACACTGTACTAAGATAAGTCTTGTATGGCAAAAGTTTGTTTACTGATGAGATGTATCAACTAAGATAAAATAAATAAATAATGTCACTAGGGGAAAAGGTGGGCATGTGTAGGAGGGAGAAGGAAAGAAAGAGAGAGAGAAAAGAAAAGGGGAAGGGGAACAGGTATGAGGAGAGGAATGGAAAGAAAGGGAATAAAAAGGAAGGAAGGAAAAGAAATGAACAGGGAAAAGGTGTGAATAGAAGGAAGGAAAGAGAAAGGAAGGAAGGGAGAAGGAAGAGAAAGGAAGCAAGGAAGGAAGGAAAAGAGAAAAGGGAGAATGTGTGAGGAGAGCGAAGGAAATAAAGAGAAAGGAAAGAGGAAGGAAGAGACGGAAGAGAAAGGAAGGAAGGGTGGATGGAAGGATGGAAGAGAAAGCTAAAGGGAAAATGTGTGAAGAGAGAGAAGAAAAGATAGAAAGGAAGAGAAAGGGAAGAGAAAGAAAAAGGAGGGAAAGGGAAAAAGGTGTGAAAAGGGAAAGGATGGAAGAGAAAGAAAAAGGAAGGAAAAGAAAGGGAAGGGGAAAAGGCATGAAGAGAGAACGAAAAAGAAGAAGGAAGAAAAAGGAAGGGAGAAGAGAGAGAGGGAAGAGAAAGAAAAGGGGACGAAAAGAAAGGAAAGGGGGAAAGGTGTGAAGAGCGGGAAAGAAAGAAAGAAAAAGAAGAAAGGAAAAGAGGGAAGAGAAAGAAAAAGGAAGTGGAAAGGGTGTGATGATAGGGAAGGAAAGAAAGAGAAAGGAAAGAAGAAGGAAGAGAGGGAAGAGAAAGGAAGGAAGGGTGGATGGGAGGATGGATGAAAGAGAAAGCTAAAGGGAATATGTGTGAAGAGAGAGAAGGAAAGAAATTAAAGAAAGTGAAAAGGAAGAAAGGGAAGAGAAAGAAAAAGGAAGGAAAGAGGAAAAGGCCCCGAGCCTGCGGGGAAGGGTGGTATAGAAATGGAAATATTAAATAAATAAATAAAAGGAAAGAAAGGATGGAAGAGAAAGGAAGTGAGAAGGAAGAGAAATGAAAAGGAAGGGGAAAAAAGGAAAGGGGAAAAGGTGTGAAGAGCGGGAAGGAAAGAAATAAAACGAAGAAAGAGAAAGGAAGAGAGGGAAGAGAAGGAAAAAGGAAGGGGAAAGGGTGTGATGAGAGGGAAGGAAAGAAAGAAAAAAAGAGGGAACAGAAAGGATGGATGGATGGATGGATGGAAGGAAGGAAGGAAGGAAGGAAGGGAAGGAAGGAAGGATGGAGGGAAGGAAGGAAGGAAGGAAGGAAGGAAGGAAGGGGAAGCTAAAGGGAAAATGTGTAAAGGGAGGGAAGGAAAGAAATAAAGAAAGGAAGAGAGAGGGTGGGAGGGAGGGGAGGGAAAGAAATACGAGTACTAGATATATACACTTTTGGGGGCCCATCTCTAAAGTATCTCATTCTATACATACATGCAAAGGCACTTATCCCCAAATCCAGATAGTAAGACACCCCAGCATTTCCCCTCTCCATCCTCCTCCCTATCTCAGGTTATGAATCCAATGGGTTCTTATATAAGAGCTTGGAGGAAGAGTAGTTTTATTGGAATGCAGCTCTCTGAATCCCTGGCCTCCGTGCCAAGCTGGAGAGGAAACCGCTGCAAAGAGA
Source organism: Anolis apletophallus (assembly GCA_030556195.1). Taxonomy (NCBI): domain Eukaryota; kingdom Metazoa; phylum Chordata; class Lepidosauria; order Squamata; family Anolidae; genus Anolis; species Anolis apletophallus. Next base: position 34,283,703 of record JARBWK010000015.1, on the reverse strand, counting down.
CCTCTTTTTATGCTGCCATACTCCCCTTGCAGCACCAAAGCGCTTTTCACGGCTCGCTTGGATGAGCACAAACGTGACCTCAGAAATCTTCTCTCTCTGTCTCTTCCAGGTCTCATGGTACCACGTGACGTGTCCTTCTTGTGAGATCCAGTCGCCAGAACCCCCAGAGAAAATGTCGGGAGTGCAGGTAAGAACAGAAAACGGGAGATGCGTGATACATGCTGTCTCTTTTGGTTTTACTGCGATACTTTTAATGGGTCTTCTAGAAAGGTAACTGATACTTTGGGGAGTGGGAGAAACACTGAAGTGGGTTTCCATGGGACACAAGTCTCGTGCTCAAAACACAAGTCTCGTGCTCAAAACAATGACACCACAATGGCTTTCGCACGTATATTGGTGCAACCCATTATGAAAAGTCTGTTGTTCTCCAACCCTCCTTCACTATTTCCTTTTATACCGATGCTGCTAAAAGGACTTCCATCTAAACAGAGGAGGGAGAGGGCAATCTACTGGACGGTGAAGCGACAGCTCCCCTGGTGGCCAGAAGCTGGAATGTTAAATAGCCTCTGACTGTCTGTCTATATATGTTGTGTGTCTATGGCATTGAATGTTTGCCATGTTTGTGTACATTGTAATCTGCCCTGAGTCCCCTGCATGGTGAGAAGGGCAGAATATAAATACTGTAAATAAATAAATAAATTCTCTTCCAAGGAGTACCAGTGCCTCGCCAAACCACAACTCCCAGGATAGCAGGTCAATTCTGTGCAATCCTGGGAATGTAGTTTCTCCAGGCCTTCTCTTCCAAGGAGTGCCGGTGCCTTGCCAAACTATAACTCCCAGGATAGCAGATCAATTCTGTGCAATCTTGGGAAATGTAATTTCTCAAGGCCTTCTTTTCCAAAGAGTGCTGGTGCCTTTCCAAACTACAACTTCCTGGATAGTAGATTAATGCTGTGTAATCCTGGGAGATGTAGTTTTTCAAGGCCTTCTCTTCCAAAGAGTGCTGGTGCCTCGCCAAACTACAACTTCCCAGATAGTAGATCAATGCTGTGCAATCATGGGAGGTGTAGTTTCCCCAGGCCTTCTCTTCCAAAGAGTGCCGGTGCCTCACCAAACTACAACTCCCAGAATAGCAGATCAATGCTGTGCAATCATGGGAGATGTAGCTTCTCCAAGCCTTCTCTTCCAAAGAGTGCCGGTGCCTTGCAAACTATAACTCCTAGGATAGCAGGTCAATGCTGTGCAATCATGGGAGGTGTCGTTTCATTACGCCTTCTCTTCCAAAGAGTGCCGGAGCCTCACCAAACTACAACTCCCAGGATAGCAGATAAAGTAGTATCAAACTGTACTAATTCCACAGTGTAGCTTCATAGTTCTGCATGGAACGTTGTTAAGACCCAAAGCAGTAGTTTCCGACCTTTGGTCATCCTGATATTTGAGACTTCAGCTCCCAGAAGCCCCAGCTGATTGAGTCAACAGCCAGGGATGCTGGGAGCTGGAGTCCAAAACACCTGAAAGACCAAAGGTTGAGAATCACTGCTGGATCCTGGACTCAGTATCCCTGTCTTGCTTCCCTGCAGCAATGTTATGGCTAGTGTTGTCAGTCCGTAATCTGCCTCCTTCGTCTCCCGCAGGCTGTCTGGCCATCTGGTACGGAATGCATTGCCAAGTACAACTTCCACGGAACGGCCGACCAGGACCTCTCCTTCAGCAAAGGGGATGTCCTCACCATCATCTCTGTCACCAAGGTAAGCAACGTGGCGCCCAAAGGGCAGGCCTCCCTGCGGACCTTTGGTTTAATCCCTTTTCTGGATCTGATTATTCATGGATTTCCATTTTAAAAAATGGTATCTATGAATCTCTAGATCAGGGCTGCCCTCCAAAGCCAGAGGGGAGGGGGCGGGGCTTGGCACAGCCTGGCTCCGCCCCCTGGCTTCCTCTCTACCAGCAGCTTCTCCAGGCTTGAGGATGGCAATGCCAAGCCAGCCTTGTGCTAGCTATGTCACCACTGGCTTGGCATTGCCATCCTCAAGCCTGGAGAAGCTGCTGGGAGCTCCAAAGCCAGGGGGAGGGGGAGGGGCTTGGTGCGGCCTGGCTCCACCCCACTGTGGCTTTCGCTCTACCAGCAGCTTCTCCAGGCTTGAGGATGGCAGTGCCAAGCCAGCCTTGTGCTAGCTATGCCACCACTGGCTTGGCACTGCCATCCCCCCAAGCCTGGAGAAGCTGCTTGTAGAGCGGAAGCCAGGGGGGGTGGAGCCAGGCCTCACCAAGCCCCGCCCCCTCCCCACTGGCTTTGGAGCTCCCAGCAGCTTCTCCAGGCTTGAGGATTGCAATGCCAAGCCAGTGGTGACATAGTGGTGACATAGCTGGCTTGGCATTGCCATCCTCAAACATGGAGAAGCTGATGGGAGTGCCGAAGCCGGGGGAGGGGGCGGGGCTTGGCGCGGCCTGGCTCTGCCCCCCTCTGAGAAGCGCCCCATCCGGCTGGGATCGACCTCCTTCGGTCCCGGGATCGACTGGTCGATCGCAATCGACTTCCTGGGCAGTCCTGTGCTAGTGGTTGCACTTGAAGGCTTATAGATTCCTTGAGATGCTGTATTAACAAAATCCACGAATAATCCAATCTGCAGAAGTCAAACATGCAAAGGTGGAGGGAGGGACAGCTGTATTATAATTTAGAGGGCATTGAATGTTGTGTGTAAACCTTTTCCATAGGAATACGGTCACGGATTGGGTAGAAGACAGGAATATAAATACCAAATACTGAGAACTACATTGGCATCCCTTCCAGCAGTTTCAGAATTGTTCTTCCTGCCTTCTCTCCCTTGTGGCCCAAAAAGAAAGGGGGAAAAACTGCCTGCCTTAATTAAATGCGAGTCTTAGTTAAAACTGGCTTCTTTTTGAAGGAAGTAAGCCACTCGGTCAGATCCCAAGGAGAGGTTTTGACTGCTTTAGCGTCCCATATTTACTAGGAGAGTTAAGATAAACCCGAGGGCTTGGGAGGGTTATTTCGGTCCCAAAACGTCTTGTTGGCCAGGGGATTCTGGAAGTTGTAGTCCAGAAAGGTCTGATCTAAACTTTGCCTTGCTTGGCACTGTATTTAAAGAAGGAGAGCCTATTTATTTATTTATTTATTTAAAACCTTTGTATCCCGATCTTCTCACCTCTGTAGAGGGACTCAGACCGGTTCACAGCAAAGATTCGATGCTACAATAATAATTAAAAACATTCAACAATAATAAAAGATTAAAATACATATGAATAAAATACATAAAAGCCAAATCACCGATTAAACACAAGTTCACTCAGTCTATAAATGTGGCCATTCATTATGGTCTATAATTAGTCTCAGCCTTCTTCTGGGAATGCTTCGTTCCAAAGCCAGGTTTTTACTAGCCTCCTGAAGGACAAGAGGGAGGGGGCAGATCTGTTCAAATGGGAGTTCCACAGCCAAGGAGCCACCACGGAGAAGGCCCTGTCTCTCGTTCCCACCAGACGCGCTTGCGAAGGTGGCAGGACCGAGAGCAGGGCCACCCCGGAGGATCTTAGCGTCCTTGATGGTTCATAGGGGAGAATCCGTTCGGACAGTGTTCGGGCAGTGTTTCTCAACCTTCAACCTTCCTAATGCAGTTCCTCATGTTGTGGTGACCCGCAACCATAACATTATTTTCATTGATACTTCATAACTGTAATGTTGCTATTGTTATGAATCGTAATGTAATTATCTGATATGCAGGGTGTATTTTCATTCACTGGACCACATTTGGCACAAATACCCAATTTACCCAAATTTGAATACTGGTGAGGTTGGGCGGCATTGATTTTGTCATTTGGGAGTTGTAGTTTCTGGGATTTACAGTTCACCTACAATCAAAGAGCATTCTGAACTCCACCAATGATGGAATTGAACCAAACAGCACATATAACTCCCATGACCAACAGCAAATACTGTAAGGGTTTGGAGAGCATTGACCTTGAGTTTGGAAGTTGTAGTTCACCTACATCCAGAGAGCTCTGTGAACTCAATCAATGATGGATCTAGACCAGGGCTGTCCAACTTCTACCGGCCCAGGGGCCTGAATTCCGGTCACTGATGACCTGGGTGGCCGAAGGGTCTGGCCCCGGCTCCGCCCCCGCCCCGGCCCCGCCCTGCCCCCCCCGGCTCCAATTTACTTACAATTCATAAGAGGCATCCATACAATCAAATATAATCTTTTACTAAGGGGAAATGCAGGGAGGGAATACATAAGGGCATCCATACACAATTACATAATAATAACATAAAGCTTAGCCTACCTTCCCAAACGCGGGATCCAGGAGTAGCCGACCACGAGCAGAGGCGACGACCGACCGAGGCAGCAGCCGAGAAGGTCCAAATTGCATCTGCGTGGGCCGCAGGGATTAAGTAGCCAAGATTTCGGCAACAGGAGTATCGCGAGACTACGGAAGCCACATGGGATTTCGCTCTCAACGCAGGTGTGATCTCGCGTTGAGAGCGAAATCCCATGTGGCTTCCATAGTCTCGTGATACTTGCTCCCGAACCCGGAAGTGGGTAATTTTTAAAAATATTATTATTTAATTTATTTTTTTATTTTTATTTTTTATTTAAAAGCTTAGGGGGCGGCAGGGAAGGGGCTGGGGGGCCTTATACGGCCCCCGGGCCGCCAGTTGGACAGCCCTGATCTAGACCAAATTTGGCACAGATACTCAATATGCCTAAATGTGAACACTGATGGACTTTTGGGAAAATAGACCTTGTCATTTGGGAGTTGGAGTTGCTGGGATTTATACTTCACCAACAATCAAAGAGTTTTCTGAACCTCACCAACAATAGAATTGGGCCAAACTTCATACACAGAACCCTCATGACCAACAGAAAATACTGTTTTCTGATGGTCTTTGGCGACCCCTCTGACACCCACTCGTGACCCATCCAGGGGTCCCGACCCCCAGGTTGAGAAACGCTGGTATAGGGTTTTGTAAGTTAAGACCAGCACTTTGAATTGTGCTCGGAAGCTAATTGGCAGCCAGTGGAGCTGGTGCAACAAGGGGGTTGTATGCTCCCTGTACCCCGCTCCTGTTAGTAACATGGCTGCTGAGCGTTGGACTAATTGCAGCTTCCAAGCAGTCTTCAGAGGCAACCCCACGTAGAGAGCGTTGCAGTAGTCTATACGGGATGTAACCAGAGCGTGGACCACCATGGCCAAGTCAGACTTCCCAAGGTACGGGCGCAGCTGGCGCACAAGCTTTAACTGTGCAAAAGCTCTCCCCTCCACCGCTGAGTTGTGGGGCTCCAGGCTCAGCGATGAATCCAGGATCACTTCCAAGCTGCGAACTTGCGCCTTCAGGGGGAGTGTAACCCCGTCAAGCACAGGCTGTAACCCTATGCTCTGTTCGGCCTTTTGACTGACCAGGAGGACCTCTGTCTTGTCTGGATTCAATTTCAATTTGTTCGCCCTCATCCAGTCCAACACAGCAGCCAAGCACCGGTTTAAGGTCTGAACAGCCTTCTTAGTAGCAGGTGGGAAGGAGTGACAGAGCTGGACATCATCTGCGTACAGATGACACCACACCCTGAAACTCCGGATGATCTCCCCCAATGGCTTCATGTAGGTGTTAAATAACATAGGGGAAAATATTGAGCCCTGTGGGACTCCACAGTACAATGGCCAAGGGGTCAAGCAGGAGTCCCCTAACAACACCAAGAGCTGAGCTTTCCATAGAAGAGAATTCGGCTGCCTGTTGGTGTTGGTTCGACTCTATTTTGGCTTCTGAATGTCAACAAATCGTCACTCTAAAACAGTGGATCTCAACCTTCCTAATGCTCAAGTGGTGTGACGCGATATTAATTCTACGGCCTAGTCAGTGATTCTCAACCTTCCTAATACCACAACCCCTTAACACAATTTCTCATGTTGGGGTGACCCCCAACCATAAAATTATTTTCGTTGCTACTTCATAACTGTGATTTTGCTACATGTAAATATCTGATATGCAGGATGTATTTTCATTCACTGGACCAAATTCGGCACGAATACCTGATACCCCCAAATTTGAATACTGGTGGGGTTGGGGGGGATTGCTTTTGTCATTTGGGAGATGTAGTTGCTGTCATGTATAGTTCACCTACAATCAGAGAGCATTCCAAATTGGACCAAACTTGGCACACACAACTCCCATGACCATGGCCAACAGAAAATACTGAAATAGATTGGTGGGCATTGACTTTGAGTTTTGGAGTTGTAGTTCACCTACCTCCAAGAGAGCACTGTGGAGTCAAACAGTGATGAATCTGGACCAAACTTGGCACACTAATTACATAGTCAACAGTCGGCAGCCAGGTTGCTAACAGGAGCGGCGTACAGGGAGCAACCCAATCCACTGTTTTTTCAGCTTCACTGGCTGCCGATTAGCTTCCGGGCACATTTCAAAGTGCCACTGGTGTTAACATTTTAAAGCCCTAAACGGCTCTGGTCCAGTTTACCTGTCCAAACGTATCTCCTGCTATGAACCATCACATAGCTTAAGATCTTCAGGAGAGGCCTTGCTCGCGATCCCACCACTCTCACAAATGCGGTTGGTGGGAATGAGAGACAGGGCCTTCTCAGCACTGGCCCCCCATCTGTGGAACTCGCTCCCTAAGGACATCTCTCCTGTCCTTTTAGAACAGTGTTTCCCAACCTTTTTTGAGCCGCGGCACATTTTTTACATTTACAAAATCCTGGGGCACCTCCAACCAAAATGACACAAAATGAAACTCTTAACACAGTAATACATATAGTTAATATGTTTTTAAATGTATTTAAACACTCAGTGTGAAACATGGGCCTGTTTCAATGAACTCAACATAGATATCCTGGCAGGAATGGCAGAAAGACACAAACTTCCCACACAGAACTCCCATAACCAAGATAAAATACTATGAGTTTGGTGGGCATTGACCTTGTGTTTTGGAGTTGTAGTTCACCTATATCCAGAGAGCACTGTGGACTGAAACAATGTTGGATCAGGACCAAACTTGGCATGAATACTAAATATGCCCAAACGTGAACACAGATGGAGTTTGGGAAAAATAGACCTTGACATTTGGGAGGAAGGCTGAGGAAGGCTGGTGAAGGAGTCCCTCACGGAATCCCACCTGCCTTTCCTTCCTCCGAGGGCCCTCCTGCCAGGCCCCGACCCTTTCACCCCACGAAGGAAGGCCCCTTCTCCCCTTTGGGGCCCTTCCTCCCCAAGGGGCTTGGGGGGATGAGGGGAAGGGCGCCCCGGGGCCTCACCTGGAACGCAGCAGGGCCGAGCTGAGGTGCCTCCGGAAGCAGCTGGCTCCTTCGCTTCCTTCTCCACCGCAGGAGGAAGGTGAATGTGTCTGCCACCCCCGGGACCTTGTGCGCATGCGCCCAGACAAGCGCACTTCCACTTCCACTTCAGTTCCCCGCTCTCCCCCGATTGGAGACTGGCTGGCTGGGGAAACGCCGCTGCTGCTCGGCCCTTCCTCCCCCCCCCCCAAGCAGCAGCAGGAGTTCGGCAGGAGGGGGAAGAAAGGGGGGAAGAGAGGTTTTCCCGCGGCACACCAGGTGATCGCTCACGGCACACTAGTGTGCCGCGGAACAGCAGTTGGGAAACACTGCTTTAGAAGACAACTGAAGACCTGGCTGTGGGCCCAGGTGTTCAACTAATGGTATTAAGTATTGGACAATGGCAGCTGGACTTGAATATTGTGATATGACGATACTGGAATTACTCGGCTGGACTCTAGTTTAGCGGCATGTTAATGTGAATGTTAATGAATTTTTATTAATGATTTTATAATGTTTTTGTACCAATTGTTTTTACTGAATGTATTCTTGTATAGCATCATGGATACTTGTGTGAAGCCGCCCTGAGTCCCCTCGTGGGAGAAGGGTGGGGTTGAAATAAAGATAATAATAATGGTTGTTTTTGAATTCTGGGAGTTGTAGTTTATTTATTTATTATTTATTTATTTACGACATTTATATGCCACCCTTCTCACCCCGAAGGGGACTCAGAGCGGCTTACAAGTAAAATGTAAATACAATATATTATATTATTGCTATAGCACAATATTAATATTATATATTACATTGTACTATAACATTATACTGTAATATTATTTATTTATTATTTATTTCCACCATTTCTACCCCGCTCTTCTCAATCCCCGAGGGGGGACTCAGAGCGGCCTAACAACGGCAACAATTCGATGCCAAAAACACAGTATACATATAATAGAAAACCAAACAGTCAGAATTAAAATACATTAAAATACAGTTAGCATTAAAATACATTAAAATACAATTAGCATCATATACATTTACATAAGTTAAAAACAGTATTATTAGTATTATTATTAGTAATATTACATGTAATATAAATATATAATTATAATATATTAGTACCGTGTTTCCCCGAAAGTAAGACAGCGTCTTACTTTCTTTTCCCCCAAAAAAGTCCCCCTACGGCTTACTTTCGGGGTACATCTTATATAACCCAAGACGTACCCCGTCGCCACGCCACCGCTGCCGCCGCCGCCGTCACGCCGCCGCAACCGGCCCCATGTGCCGCGGCACACCTCCGGCACACCTCCGCGGCACACCTCTTCGCCAGGCCTTCAAGCAGGGAGGGGAAGAGAGCCAGGGGCGTGGTGAGGAAGCCCGCGTCACAGTGACGCGTCGGGCGCTCCGTCCCTGGCTCCTTTCCCCTCCCTTCTTTCTTCCAAGCAAGGGAGGGAAAGGAGCCAGGGCGTGGTGAGGAAGCGCCGCATCACAGTGACGCGTCGGCGCTTCGTCCGCCCCTGGCTCCTTTCCCCTCCCTTGCTTGACGAAAGAAGGGAGGGAAAGAGGGGCGGACGGCGCCAACGCGCCACTGTGACGCGGCGCTTCCTCACCCCGCCTGGCTCTCTTCCCCCTCCCTGCTTGAAGGCCTGGCGAAGAGGTGTGCGCGGAGGTGTGCCGGAGGTGTGCCGCGGCACATGGGGCCGGTTGGCGGCGGCGGCCTTGGCGGCGGGGACGAGGTACGGCTTACTTTCGAGTACGGCTTATAAGCCGACCCCCGACACCCGATATGTCTTACAATCGGGGTGTCTACTTTCGAGGAAACACGGTAGTAGTATATTGTATTACATTATATTATCAATATCATATGTAAATACATTATATTATATTATATTATAAGCAAAGTGCAGGAGGCAAAATGGAACTGCCTTCCTGGCCCCTCTCTTTACTCTGATCTCAGAGCAGCGATTGGTGCGGGGGGCTCCCAAAAGTTCACCAAAACCAAAAAGGAAGAGAAGGACAGGTGGAGAGGTCTTCAGCCTTCTCTGCCAAAAGAGTTCCTAAGATCTGAAACCCTTATTGCGACCCCCTGAACCCCCCCGCCCCCCCCGCAACCCCCACAGGGCTCCCGACCCCCAGGTTGAGAAACACTGAGCTGAGATACATCCACTAAAATCAAAGGGATTTTCGTTTGTACACAGACACCCAAACGAGGAAGGAAATGTCTCTGTCATTTTCACTAGCGCATCCAAAACACAGAATTGTGCCTGAATGCCCATAAATATCCGCTTGGCCAAGCCTAATAAATGAAAATGAGTATATTTAGGTGCCAGCGTGGGGTAGTGGTTTGGGCATTGTATTGCAACTTCTGCTAGCGATATGAATCGTAATGCAAATACCTGATATGCAGGATGTATTTTCATTCACTGGACCAAATTTGGCACAAATACCCAATATGCCCTAATTTAAATACTGGTGGGGTTGGAGGGGGATTGATTTTGTCATTTGGGAGTTGTAGTTTCTGGGATTTATATTTCACCTACAATCAAAGAGCATCCTCGAATCCACCAGCAATGGAATTGGGACTAAACTTGGTACACAGAACTCCCATAACCAACAGAAAATATTGGAAGGGTTTGGTGGGCATTGACTGAGTTTTAGAGTTGTAGTTCACCAACCTCCAGAGAGCACTGTGGACTCAAACAATGATGGATCTGAACCAAACTTGGCACCAATACGCAATATGCCCGAATGTAAATACTGGTGGAGTTTGGGGAAAATAGACCTTGACATTTGGGAGTTGTAATTGCTGGGATTTATAGTTCACCTACAATCAAATAACATTTTGAACCCTACCAATTTTTGTGTGTGTGTGTCAGGAGCGACTTGAGAAACTGCAAGTCGCTTCTGGTGTGAGATAATTGGCTGTCTGCAAGGATGTTGCCCAGGGGACGCCCAGATGTTTTGATGTTTTTTACCATCCTTGTGGGAGGCTTCTCTCATGTCCCCGCATGGGGAGCTGGAGCTGACAGAGGGAGCTCATCTGCGCTCTCCCCGGATTTGAACCTGTGTCCTGCCGGCACAAGGGTTTAACCCATTGTGCCAATGGAGGCTCCTAACCTATCAATGATAGAATTGGGCCAAACTTCCCAAACAGAATCCTCATGAACAACAGAAAATACTGGAGGGATTTGGGAGAAATTGTCTGTGATTTGAGAGAGATGTAGTTCACTTAGCTCCAGAGAGCACTTTGAACCCAAACAACTATGGATCTGCACCAAATTTGGCACAAATACCGATATGCCCAAATTTGAATACTGGTGGGGTTGTGGGGAGGGATTGATTTTGTTATTTGGGAGTTGCAATTGCTGCCAAAGGCAGGGCCGGATTAGTGGCCTGTGCCACCCGAGGCCGCCCGGTCTAAACGCCGGCCCCCCAGGGGTGGGGCCTCTTGCGGGGGCGGGGGCGGTGTGACGCACAAAGCGCCGCCGGAAATCCCGCCCTTAGGGAAACTCACACGGCTTCCCCCGCTGCCGCCGTGCTCGCACCGGCGCCACTCCTTCCCTCAGTGAGGGAGGAGGTGCGCCGTGCGGCGGCGGCGGGGGAAGTGGCGTGAGTCTCCCTAAGGGCAGGACTTCAGGTGACGCCTTGTGCCACGCCCGCAGCGACGCCCGCCCTCCCTTCAGTGAAGGGAGGGGGCGGAACTGGCGAGAAGGAGAAGGCGCCGCTGGAAGTCCCGCTGCTACGGCGATTCACGCGGCTTTCCCCACTGCCGCCCGCTCGTGTTTGGGGCACGGGCGAGCGGCGGCGGGGGAAGTGGCGTGAGTCTCCCTAAGGGCGGGACTTCCGGCGGCGCCTTGTGTGTCACGCCGGTTCCGCCCCCCTCCCTTCACTGAAGGGAGGAGGGGCGAAGCTGCTGCCGGCGTGACGCACAAGGCGTCACCGGAAGTCCCGCCCTTAGGGAGACTCACGCCACTTCCCCCGGCGCACCTCCTCCCTTCACTGAGGGAAGGAGTGGCGCCCGCCCCGTCAATTGCCCTAGGGGCGGCGGGACTTTCCCCCAGCTCCTTGTCCCGCGGGCGGGCGCCACTCCTTCCTTCACCCTTTCCTTCAGGGCCGGAAATGCCGCCCCCAAAATCCGCCGCCCGAGGCCATGGCCTCGTCTGGCCTTATGGGTAATCCGGCCATGGCCAAAGGGAGTTGTAGTTGCTGGGATTTATAGTTCACCTACAATCAAAAAGCATTCTAAACCCGACCAATGACATAATTGGGTCAAACTTCCCACACAGAACCCCCATGAACAACAGAAAATACTGTGTTTTCTGATGGTGTTTAGTGACCCTTTTTACTCCCTCTCACGACCCCCTCCCCAGGGGTTTCCACCCCCAGGCTGAGAAACACTGCTCTAAAATATGTTCCTTAACAGAAAGACAGTTTCCCCCTCGTGCCATAGGCATTTTGTGGCCTCCCAGGCCCTCAGCTTTTGATTCTCATTTTTGTCACCAAATGCCCCAGAAGTGGGCTTGTTTTAAGAAGGAGGACATTACTTCCAGTTGCTTCTGGATCTAAAAAGGAGCCGCAGACGTGGCAACGTGCCTTTCTTTCTGTGACTCACCAGCCCTTGCTCACGACCGATTTTTGCTTCCCAGGATCCCAACTGGTACAAAGCGAAGAACAAAGTGGGCCGGGAGGGCATTATCCCCGCCAACTACGTTCAGAAACGGGAAGGCGTCAAAGCCGGGATCAAGCTGAGCCTGATGCCGTGAGTATTGCCTTTTCTCTGTTTCTTTTCTTTCCCCAGTTTCTATTCCCCATTGGTTTGCTTTTGAGAAATCACAATGTTCTGTGGCTGTTATGTACCTTCCATTCCTTTCCAACTTACGATGAAAATATCTTGGGTTTGGGTTGCTGTGAGTTTCCCGGGCTGTCTGGCCATGTTCCAGAAGCATTCTCTCCTGACATTTTGCCCACATCTATGGCAGGCATGGTCAGAGCCTCCGGTGGTGCAATGGGTTAACCAGTGTTTCTCAACCTTCCTAATGCTGCGACCCCTTAATACAGTTCCTCATGTTGTGGTGACCCCCAACCATAACATTATTTTTGTTGCTACTTCGCAACTGTTATTTTTCTACTGTTATGAATCGTATCTGATATGCAGGATGTATTTTCATTCACTGGACCAAATTTGGCACAAATACCCAATATATGTCTATAAGTGTTGTGTGTCTCTGGCATCGAATGTTTGCCATGTATGTGTACATTGTAATCCGCCCCGAGTCCCCTGCGGGGTGAGAAGGGTGGAATATCAATACTATAAATAAATAAATAAATAAATAGAGTTGGTAGAGTCTCGCAGGGGCTATCCAGTCCAACCTCCCTGCCATGCAGGGATGCACAATCTGAACCTTCCCGACAGATGGCCATCCAGCCTCTTTCATATGAATTTTTTCTTGTTCTCCCCCAGTTGGTTCCACGGAAAGATCACGCGCGAACAAGCCGAGCGGCTGCTATATCCTCCGGAGACAGGCCTTTTCCTCGTGCGGGAAAGCACCAACTACCCCGGTGATTACACTCTGTGCGTCAGCTGCGAAGGGAAAGTGGAGCACTACCGCATCATCTACTCCTCCAGCAAACTCAGCATCGACGAAGAGGTCTACTTTGAGAACCTCATGCAGCTGGTAGAGGTGAGCTAGAGCCTCACAGTTTGTGCATCGGCAGAGGCAGGGAGTGGGTGGGGATCCTTGTGTGACGCATAACTTATGCACGCAGAAAGAAGCCTAGAAATCCTAGTTGAAACATCAACCCAAAGAAATACGGATCGACTTATCTGTGTGTCAGTGGGCACGCTGAACCTGAACTCAGATTTTTTAAAAAGGAACCGTCTCTAAGTAGAGGGGGGAAAGCAAGAGTTTTATCATTTTAAACCTCTTTGAATCTTTGGATGGGTAAATGGTATCCAAGGGTCAACTGGCCCCTTGAAGTAGCATTGAATGACCCTCAATTTACCCATGAGTCACATAAAAATCCAGAATTTTGGCCCCTAAACTTGCCCTCGACTCATACACGAGGTATGCTCATATGTGAATACCTATTACTATTATTATTATTATTATTAGACACATAAACAGATTAGTATACAGATGTGCCTGCGAAGGTGGTGGGACCGAGAGCAGGGCCTCTCCAGACAATCTTAGCACTCTTGAGGGTTCATAGGGGAGAATACGTTGGGACAGGTAAACTGGGCTGGAACCGTATAGGGTTTTGTAGGTCAACACCAGGACTTTGAATTGTGCTCGGAAGCTAATTGGCAGCCAGTGGAGCTGGCGCAACAGAGGAGTTGTGCGCTCCCTGTACCCCACTCCCGTTAGTAGTCTGCGCGCTGGACTAATTGCAGCTTCCAGGCAGTCTTCATAGGCAACCCCATGTAGAGAGTGTTGCAGTAGTCTATACGGGATGTAATCAGAGCATGGACCACCGTGGCCAAGTCTGACTTCCCAAGATACGGGCGCAGCTGGCGCACAAGCCTGAGCTGTGCCAAAGCTCCCCTGGCCACCGACGAGACCTGGGGTTCCAGGCTCAGCGATGAGTCCAGGATCACTCCCAGACTGCGGACCTGCGCCTTCAGGGGGGAGTGTAACCTTGTCCAACACAGGCTGTAACCCTATGCCCTGTTTGGCCTTACAACTGACCAGGAGTACCTCTGTCTGGTCTGGATTTAGTTTCTATCAGTTAGCCCTCATCCAGTCAGTTACAGCGACCAAGCACCGGTTCAGGACTTGAGCAGTCTCCTTAGTAGCAGATGGGAAGGAGTGACAGAGTTGGGCATCATCTGCACACAGATGACACCGTACCCCGAAACTCCGGATGATCTCCACCAAAGGCTTCATGTATATGTTGAACAACATAGGGGACAGTACAGAACCCTGCGAGACCCCACAGTATAATGACCGTGGGGTCGAGAAGGAGTCCCCTAGCAACACCTTCTGGGACAGACCCTCAAGGAAGGACTGGAGCCACTGCAAAGCAGTACCCCCAAGGCCCATTCCTGCGAGGTGTCTCAGAAGGATACCGTGGTCGACGGTATCGAAGGCCGATGAGACATCCAGCAAAACCAACAGGGACTCACTCCCCCTGTCGGTTCCCGGCATAGACTAAGGCGACCAAGGCTGCCTCAGCTTGTCTGTTCTTAAGATGAATAGCACACATCTGCATTTTTGATGGACTAGGAATCAGTTTGTTTTCTATGTAATAGGCAGTAAGAGCACCTAAAGCTTCGGAGAGCTTCTTTTCAACAATTTCAAAGCTCCCTGCTTGGGTGGCGATGGCACGATCGTCAGCATAGATGAAATTCTCTGTCCCTTCTGGCAGTGGCTGGACATTTGTGTAAATTTAAACCTTGATGGAGCAAACATGCTCCTCTGAGACACGCTCTTCTTCTGTTTTTGCCATCTGCTTCTCTGTCCCTGGAACTCAACAAAAAAGCTCCTGTTTTGTAGCAGATTTTGGGCGACAGTTCCTTTAATCCAGATAATATGAATGGGCCTCAGTTTCTGCACTCTGTCTGGGGTGTCCTTTCAAAAAGTCCTGTGAAGGGAGCAAGCAAAGGAAGCTTAATATCTGCTCATGTGGGGTTAGCTACTGGAATTAAGCCGCTTGCCTAGCAACCTCGCCTGCATTTGTTTGCAAAATCTGCCTTTCAAATCTTCCACCTGCTCATTTGTGTTTGTGGCTGCCGGGGTGTGTTTGGTTCCTTGTCGTGTCTTGGTGCTTTGCTTCTACAACATACTGGTCTGCATCTATGCTTGGGGGTGATGGGAGTTATTAAGTGAACGCTTCTAGAAGGGAAATGTTTTTAGAAAGACTGCTCACCCAGCTTCAAATCCCAGGATCCCATAGCAGTTAAAGTGGTGCCAATCCATTCGTGCCATGTTGCTAAGAGATGGACCTAAGGCAGTGTTTCTCAACCTTCCTTATGCTGCGACCCCTTAATACAGTTCCTCATGTGGTGGTGACCCCCAACCATAATATTATTTTCATTGCTACTTCATAACTGTAATTTTGCTACTGTTATGGATCATAATGTAAATATCTGATATGAAGGATATATTTTCATTCACAGGACTAAATTTGGCACAAATACCAGATACGCCAAAATTCTGCTAAGGTGGGGGGGGGGGGATGATTTGGTAATTTGGGAGTTGTAGTTGCTGGGATTTATAGTTCACCTACAAATCAAAGAGCCCCTTGAACTCCACCAATGATGGAATTGAACCAAACTTGGAACACAGAACTCCCATGGCCAACAGAAAATACTGGAAGGGTTTGGTGGGTATTGACCTTGAGTTTTGGAATTGTAGTTCACCTACATCCAGAGAGCACTGTGGACCCAAACAATAATAGATCTGGACCGAACTTGGCACAAATTCTCAATAAGCCCAAATATGAACACTGGTGGAGCTTGGGGAAAATACACCCATAACATTTGGGAGTTGTAGTTGCTGGGATTTATAGTTCTCGACGAGAGCGCCCCTAAACGCCCTCTCAAATCCCGCAAATCCTGTTCCCCTTGGTATACAGAGGCCCTTAGATCTATGAAGCGGGAGAAGAGACGGCTAGAGCGCATGTGGAGGAAGCTCCGTGACGGACCATCAACATCAGCTTATAAGCTCTTCATGGAAGTTTATGAGCATGCTGTCAAGGAGGCGAAAAAAGTTCATTATGCCTCCTTGATAGCGTCTGCAGGTTCACGCCCGGCTCAACTGTTCAGGATAATTCGGCAATTGACGATGGTCCCTACCATCCCAAACAATGACAATTTGGCCCTCTCTGCCGAGGCTTTCCAGAATCACTTCAGGAGCTGGAGACAAGATTGCGTTGTTGTCGCGCCCTTAGGACCTCCCTGCCACGATTGATACAGTTCAGGAGCTGGAGACTGCTCGAGCAAGGAGCCCTCCGCTGGGTCCACCTTCGACCGGCTTTTGAATTACCGCCCAGTGATACTGTCGACACCAGCAATGGACCAGCTGCTTTTGATGCAACCTGGTTACACCGCCTGGCGGTAGCGGGTGAGGGGACAGCCCTCAACTGGCTGTCCTCCTTCCTCCAAAACCGCCTGCAGCAAGTGAAGTGGGGAGGGGTGGTCTCCTGGGTTCCCCTCCTCCACTCTGTGGGATCCCTCAGGGGGCCATTCTCTCCCCGCTGTTATTTAACATCTATATGCGACCACTTGCCCAGGTGGTGCGGAGTTTTGGGCTGGAGTGTCACCAGTACGCTGATGACACCCAGCTCATTCTGAGGATGGACCCCGGGGTGGCCTCCGTACCCAATAATTTCCATCTTTGCCTTGAGGCTGTTACTGGATGGCTGCGAGCCAGTAAGTTGAAGGTGAACCCGGCGAAGACGGAGATCTTGTGGCTGGGCCGCCCGGAGGGGGTAGGGACCCAGCTGCCGACGTTTGATGGCCCACAACCATCTGTGAAAAGGTTGGGGGTCCGGCTGACACCCAACTGTCCATGGAGGAGCAGATTGGCTGCGCCTGCAGGACAGCTTTCTTCCATCTACGCCTGGCAAAACGTCTGGCTCCTTACCTCTCCCGCTGCGACCTGGCCACGGTGATCCAAGCCACGGTCATCTCGAGTCTTGTTTACTGTAATGCGCTTTACATTGGCCTCCCCTGTCGGTGATCCGGAAACTTAAGCTGGTGCAGAACGCTGCAGCCCACCTGCTCTCAGGAGCTTTAAGATCTGACCACGTGACGCCACTCTTGCGCGAGCTGCACTGGCTCCCAATTGAATTCCGGGTCATCTTCAAGGTGCTAGTTCTAACTTTTAAGGCCTTGTATGGTTTGGGGCCAGTGTACCTGAGGGAGCGACTTACCCCTTATGTGCCTGGGAGATCACTGCGCTCAGAGGGGCTCAACTTACTAGAGGTGCCCAGCATCGGAGTCTGCAGACTGGCCACCACGCGGCGGAGGGCATTCTCTGCAGCCGCTCCAATTCTGTGGAACGGCCTCCCCGAGGAGATCCGGGCCATCCGGGCCCTCCTGCCATTCTGCAGAGCGCTAAAAACATGGCTTTTTAGAATGGCATTTGGCCCTTAGCCAATTAGCTGCTATGCTGTGTTTAAGGTCTTACTTGGCTTGCTACTATTTTTAAATTGGGCCTGCCGCATGTTTACAGGGGGGGTTAAATTTTTTAATGTGTTTTAATGTATTTTAATTGTATTTTTAAATGAATTTTATGTGCTTGCTTCTCTTCTGTAAACCGCTCTGGGCACCAGAGAGAGCGGTATAGCAAATCGAATTTAATAAATAAATAAATAAATAAACCTACAATCAAAGAGCACTCTGAACCCCACCAACGATAGAATTGGGCCAAACTTCCCACACAGAACTCACATGACCAACAGAAATTACTGTGTTTTCTGGTGGTTTTTGGCGACCCCTCTGACACTCCCTCACGACCCTTCCAGGGGTCCCGACCCCCAGGTTGAGAAGCACTGACCTAAGGCTTGCCAACAGTAGAGCACTGCTATTGTTATTCTCTCTTAGCAGGCCTTTGAAAGAATCTCCCTTCCCGAAGTAATGCCAGAGAGGGTCTTTGAGCTCAAAGATCTGCTAAGTGCTTCCTGTGCCTCTCCCTTTGCAGAGACTGAGCAATTCCGAAAGTCAGTCGCCTGCCCGCCTTTTTTGTGTGCGATTTCAAGGATTGCAGACACAGGGCAGAGCCGGAGCCTCTCCTTTTCTATAGGCCAGTGCTGTCCAACTTCTATAGGCCCAAGGGCTGGACGTCTGGTGGCTGACCACCTGGCGGGCCGGAGCGGGGCGGGGCCACTGGGGCGGGGGCCAATCACAGGGGTGGGGCCGATCCCGGAGTGACGCTGTAGGAGGGAGGGCGGAGCAAAGAGGGGTTCCCTTTGCTCCTCCCTCCCTTCTAGCGTCAAACTGGGCAAGAGGCACGCGATTTCGCCATGCCTCTTGCCCAGTTTGACGCTGTGGAGAAGGAAGGTAGGCGCAGAGAGGGGCTCCCTTTGCGCCTCTCTTCCTTCTGCAGCGTCAAACTGGACAAGAGGCACAGCGATTTCGCCATGCCCCTTGCCCGGTTTGACGCTGTGGAGAAGGAATTTCTCCTCCTCCTCCTCCTCCTCTTTCCCGGGCACCGCGGCTGTCCCGAAAATGCGGCGCCAGGGAAAGGCACGGCGCCCGGGAAAGAGGAGGAGGAGAGAGCAGAAAGGCGGCGCCAAGGGCAGCGTCACAGGCCTGGCGTGACGCGCTGCCCTTGGCACCGCCTACTCCTCCTTTTCGGCGGCTCCCGCCCTTCCTAGAGAGGGAGCCGCCGGAAAAAGGAGGCGGCGGTGCCAGGGCAGCGCGTCACGCCAGGCCTGTGACGCGCTGCCCCTGGCGCCGCCTACCTCCTCCTTTTCGGCGCGGAGAGAGGGACGGAGGGGGCGGTGCAGGGAGGAGGAGCTAGCTCTCTTCCTCCTCCCTGCCCCGCCTCCCCCTCCCCCCCCAGCCAGATTTTTTTTAAAAAAATTAAAAATGGCGGCTGGGGGCATAGCTGGGGCCGTGCCCAACAGGCTGGGGGGCCGGGGCCGGCCCCAGGGCTGCCAGTTGGACAGCCCTGCTATAGGCAATAGCTAAATGACTAGCCCATGGGTGGACTGCAGAGAAAAAAATGCAAACAACACCCTAGGAGCATGGAACTCAATTGACATTTTGGTAGCTCCAGACTGCCCCCTGGTGGAAGGAGCATGCCGCTGCCATCTTCTTTAAAGAGCGGCAAACATCATTGATTGAAATGGCAAGAAAAGGGATTCTAACCTCAGTGTTAGAGAGAGTTTGTTTGAGTCCCCCCAGGGGCGAGAAAGGTGGTATATAAATACTGTAAATAAATAAATAAATAAATAGTGTGTGTCGAAGGCTTTCATGGCCGGAATCACTGGGTTGCTGTGGGTTTTCTGTGCTGTATGGCCATGTTCCAGAACTTTCAAACCATTTTACCACTATTTAATCGGTTGTTGTGAGTTTTCCGGGCTGTGTGGTCATGTTCCAGAAATGTTCTCTCGTGACATTTCGCCCACATCTATGGCAGGCATCTTCAGAGGTTGTGAGGTCTGTTGCAAACTAGGAAAATGGGGTTTATTATATCTGTGGAATAATGTCCAGGGCGGGAGAAAGAACTCTTGTCTGCTTGAGGCAAGTGTGAATGTTGCAATTGGCCACCTTGATTACCATTGAATGGCCTTGCAGCTTCAAAGCCACAGCCCAGACCTATGATGGATCTGGACCAAACTTGGCACCGATACTCAATCTGCCCAAATGTGAACACTGGTGGAGTTTGGGGAAAATAGACCTTGACATTTGGGAGTTGTCGTTGCTGGGATTTATAGTTCAACAATCACAGTGGGGTGAACTTGTGAAGAACAATCAAGGACACTAGAGCTGATCGAAAAGAACAAACAATAAATCATGCAATATATAGATCATCCGTGTGGAAATGGTTAGTCAATACTAATGGTGTAGGTCAAACGCTAAATGCATTCAGTCCCCCATGCTACTGGGCCTGGCCACAGTTAGAGAGGTGACACCAAAGTCTGCCAAAAAGGGATAATATCCCAAGGGACGGAACCAGATGGGTATGAGGGTGAAAGCCTATTATCCCCAGTCAAAAGGATACAATAACGTCAGTAGTAAACAGCAGTAATCGATATACAGGAGCTCTATCAAATACTACAATACCAAGGGATGGAAATTCCCACTCAAGCCCCACTGCCGTCAATATGAAACTCCCCAGCGAGTCCGAGGGCGTGGTGAGCCGAAGGTGAGGCGGCAGCCGGTTGTGGCCGCGAGAAACCGCGTCGGCTCCGCGGAGGCCTCCCCGGGCTGCTGGCTAGCGGCGAGGTCCGATGACGCAGGACTGCTCGGCTCCGTGATGATGCACGAAGACGGGTGGAGGCCGCAGCGACGCTCACGATGATGACGTCCACCAACCGCCTAGGTGGAAGGGACTGGAGGAGGCAGCCGCTGGCTCCCTGGGTCGGGGCCAGATGACGTCAAGCAGGGAATCCCGGCGAAGCGGCGTGCCTCTGGGGAGTGTGGGCGTGATCTGGGAAATCCCCGATGGAGAGAGGTAGCGGGGGCGGGGTGGATCGAGGCCGGGCAATCCCTGGGTCTCGACAAAGGATCAATACCACCCCAACGTGGAAGAGCCCAGCGATGGGGAAAGGGGGGGGAAAAGCGAATTAGATGCTCCAGCGGGTCTGCTCCATCCCTGGTCGGGTACTCGGCCCCAACGTGGGCAGTCTAGTGGATGCACCGCACTTCCCACGTCCCGTCCAGGAAGCAATGGGTGGCAACCAAAAAGGGGATACAAAATGTCCAAACCCACACGGATGTGGAAAAGTATATCAAAGTCAGTTTATTAGGCACACAGCCAATCACCGTGTGGTCCAGGCAGTTAAAGGTATTCCGCCAGAGCACCAATACATCAGTGCCAGAGGAATCACAATAAAAGCTCAGCCGTGGGGCTGGCAGCGCCCACGGCTGTGGTAGCAACGCCTACGGGGATGTACAATCTTTGGAAAGGATCCCAAATCCCGTTTCGCTGTTATCAAATTACAGCTTCATCAGGGTGTTTCCATGATGTATATAACCATTGTATTGGTGATGCAACATATAAATACTCCAAAATATGGAAATACAGGTATATCAATGCATGTGGATGAATTCCACCAGGTCAGATGAGACCTACTTTGGTGTCACCTCTCTAACTGTGGCCAGACCCAGTAGCATGGGGGACTGAATGCATTTAGCGTTTGACCTACACCATTAGTATTGACTAACCATTTCCACACGGATGATCTATATATTGCATGATTTATTGTTTGTTCTTTTCGATCAGCTCTAGTGTCCAGGATTTATAGTTCACCTACAATTAATGAGCATTCTGAACCCCACAAACGATAGAATTGGGCCAAATTTCCCACACAAAAACTCCACGACCAACAAAAAAACCTGTGTTTTCGGATGATATTTGGTGACCCCTTTGGCACCCCCTCGTGTCCTGACCCCCAGGTTGTCCAGATGCACCCTGACTTTCATCCTGGATCAAAAACTCTTTTAATGTCTGTTTCCCTTTGTGTTCTTTGGCAGCATTATACTTCGGATGCAGATGGCCTCTGTACTCGACTCATCAAGCCAAAGGTCATGGAGGGCACCGTGGCAGCTCAGGACGAGTTCTCCCGCAGTGAGTGTCCAGCGAAAGACGGGGTTGGCTCTTCCTTTTCCGTATCCCTCATCTTACACATTTGTTTATGCTTCTTTGCCTTTCTTTGCATCTTTCTAGGTGGATGGTCCCTCAACATGAAGGACTTGAAGCTGCTACAAACCATTGGCAAAGGGGAGTTTGGAGGTAAGTTGGCCCGGGATGGCACAACCCCGTTTCTTCTCTCTAGGCAGCAGGGGATTTCATACCCTGAGGGTGACTTTTGCTTGGGAGTGGACAGTCATCAATTCTTGTTGTGTGCCTTCAAATCCTTCTTGACTTACAGCAACCCCGTCAAATGACTTCCTAGGGCTGTGAGTGTGCGATTTGCCCAGCATCATCCGGCTCTGTGGCCAAACAGGGATTTGAACCTTGGTCTCTGGCGTGTCGTAGTCTAACATTCAAACAACAAAAATCTGGCTACCAGTATTAATAAACTCTAAAATCAGGACAGTAAATAAAGAACAACACCCAGAAAACAGGGGAAATCCAGACAATAGGAAACAATCAGGGCCAGCTACATTTCCCCAGGCAGGAAGCAGCCAGTCTTTGAGGCTGCAAAGCTATTATTCCACAGATATACAAACCTCACTTTCCTAGTTTCCAACAGACCGCTCAACCTCTGAGGATGCCTGCTATAGATGTGGGTGAAGCGTCAGGAGAGAATGCTTCTGGAACATGGCCAGACGGCCCAGAAAACTCACAGCAACTATCAAAGTCTGCTTTTTTTTAACCCAAACTCAAGGATTTGGGAAAACATGGCAGGGCCATGGAAGTGGGAAAAGTGTGTGTGTTCTGGGGCTCTGAGTTGGGTAGAAAATATGACCCTCATGGTAAAGGGGAGAAATCTCAAAGTGCTGGGGTGTGTGTGTGTGTGTGTGTGTGTATATATATATATATATATATATATATATATATATATATATATATATATATATACATATATAGGCATTTTCTTGCACAGTGTCAGAAAATAAATAAATAAATAAATATTTATTTATTTTCCGGCACTGTGCAAGACAGCTTTGAGATTTCTCCCCTTTACCATGAGGGTCATATCTTCTGTGTGTGTGTGTGTGTGGGGGGGGGGTTCATGTCAGGAGCGACTTGAGAAACTGCAAGTCGCTTCTGGTGTGAGAGAATTGGCCGTCTGCAAGGACGTTGCCCAGGGGACGCCTGGATGTTTTTAATGTGTTCCCATCCTTGTGGGAGGCTTCTCTCATGTCTCCACATGAGGAGCTGGATGTGATAGAGGGATCTCATCCGCGCTCTCCCCGGATTCGAACCTGTGACCTGTCGGTCTTCAGTCCTGCTGGCACAGGGGGTTAGCCCACTGCGCCACCGGGGGCTCCTTATATTTTTTTTTAGGAATATAAAAAGAAATTTATATTTTAAAAAGATATATATGCTCGCGCGCGTGTGTGTGTGTATATATATATATTCATGTAGTGTGTGTGCGTGTATATATAGCCTGGTTAATCCAAAAAAATGGTTCAAAACACGTTTCGGATGTAGGGGGTGCTGGCGTTTCCAAAATTTTACGGAAAAATGTTTTGAAATTCCTGAAATTTGCGGTTTGAATGCTTCATTTGGATACATACATCCATATATATATATATATATATATATATCAAAACCGCTATATATATATTCTGATTTTAAGAGGATTCGAAGAACCTACCCAGGTCTCTCTCTCTCTCTCTCTCTCTCTCTCTCTCTCTCTCTCTCTCTCCATACTCACACATACATATATTCATGTGTTCTATATGGTGTCATATATGGTGTCATTTATTTGAATGGCAGACCCTCTATAACTGGATTTGAAGCTTAACATTTTATACAGAATGGCATCACTGTGAGATGCCACTTCCAACATCAATAAGGCCTGCCCCATTGGTATCAAAACATGTCATTCCTTGGTCTCGGCTTCGGAGAAAGTCACTTTGCTTGTGTTTTGGCACATCTTAGCTCTGACCTGTCCTTCGGCCCATTCTTGTCTTTTTTTAGATGTGATGCTAGGTGATTACCATGGGAACAAGGTTGCTGTGAAGGGCATTAAAAACGACGCCACCGCGCAAGCCTTCTTGGCTGAAGCATCTGTAATGACGTGAGTGATTGCAACATAATTTGGGAACAAATGGCTTCTGTAAATTGAGCTTCATAGGCCAGGAGAATGGAATCCAATGGGGGGGGGGGGCACCATAAACACCCCTACTTTTCAGCAACGCCGTCATCACACTTGCTCTCAGCTACCTTATTGTGGCATAAATATCGCAGAGATGGGAGATGTAATCCATCTACTTCCGGAGAGCATTGTGAACCCAAACAACTATGGATCTGGACCAAATTTGGCAAAAGTACCTGCTATGCCCAAATTTGAATACTGGTGGGGTTGAGGGGGTTTATTGATTTTGTCATTGGTGATGTTGCAGTTGCTGCCAAAGGGGTTCCTAAGACCATCAGAAATACATGTTTTCAGATGGTCTTTGGCGATCCCCCTGCAGCCCCCCCAGGAGTCCCGACCCCCAGGTTGAGAAACACTGCTCTAGCCATTATTCACCCTTGACCACTCGTCTACTCATCTGGCTTATCTCTTTGACCAAAGAAAGGAGTTATTATTCACGTCCCTGGGTGATAGGACACCTAGGTAAAGCATTAATTAATTGAGGCATCTATATAAACTGAGAGTTTGGTCACACACCAAGATCAGTGTTGTAATAATATCTGTATCTGTATACCTTTATAAAGCGGAATGTTTGTATGTATGTGTGCGGAGTTCGGAAGGGCAGGAGGGCGGAAGGGCGGATATGTGGCAGCCACTTTCACAGGCCACAGCGACCAGCGCGGGTGATGGACCTGCACCAAACTTGGTACACATAACCCTCCTAACCCCCTTTACGTCCTGGTGCGGTTCGGGGGACATGACCCATGGATTATGGGATTTGTAGTACTTTCCAACACTTTGGTTCCCACAGACCACTGAGGCCATCAAAAAGGACCAATACAGACCACACTTGGCATACACAGCCCCCATGACCCACTCTACATCCTGCTGCAGTTTGGAGGAGGGCAGACCATGGATGATGGGACTTGAAGTACCTCTACTCACTTCCCAAGTCCGCTGCGACCCTTTTCCAATTACTGATCGAAACCAAACTTGGCACACATAACCCCCATGACTACCTTCACGTCCTGGTGAGGTTCGGGGGAGGACTGACAATGGATGATGGGATTTGTAGTACTTTCATACTTTCTGTTCCCACAGACCACTGCGGCCCCCAACAAACACCGATAAAGACCACACTTGGCACACAAAGCCCCAGTGACCCACTCTACATCCTACTGAAGTTTGGAGGGGGGCAGAACATGGATGATGGGACTTGCAGTACCTTCCCTTACTTTCCAAGACTGCTGCAAACCTAATCCAATGACTGATCAACACCAAACCTGGCACACAAAGCCCTCATGACCCACTCTACATCCTGGTGCAGTTTTGTGTGAAACGGACCACGGATGATGGGACTTGAAGTACCTTCACTCCCTAAAAACAATACAACCCTCATGCATTCACCAATACAGACCAAACTTAGCACACAGAGCCCCCATGAACCAATCTACATCCTACTGCAATTTGGGGAGGCTGGACCACAGATGATGGGACTTCCAGTACCTTCAGTACTTTCATGATACCACTGCAACTCCCAAGAATGATGGATCAAGACCAAACTTGGCACACAGAGCCCCCATGACCCACTCTACATCCTGCTGCACTTCTCAAATGACCCGGGCACCGCCGGGTCCCCAAGCTAGTTAATAATAATAACAACAATAATAATAATAACTATTTATTTATATTCCACTCTTCTCACCCCGAAGGGGACTCAGTGCGGATTACATTACACATACGACAGACAGTCCCTGTCGGAAGACATACAAATGACAGTACATAGTACACAGTGCAATTTTTAGAAGATTCCTTCTTCCTGGCTGCCTCGTAGGGTGTGCGTCGCTGGATGTGAATTGCTCCATTACATCACTGTTGTTATGTCATCGCGTCATTACGTCACAAGGCGGTGCTGTTGTTCCATCCTCATGACGGGAGCTTCTGTTCAGCTTCCACCTTCCGGACAACCAAATTTCAGGCGTTGTAAAGTCCCTCTGTAAAAATCTTCCCCACTACGCTTCGCGGTTCCCGGTTTTATCTACTCACAGCTGAGCTCCTTTCAAACTGCTAGGTGAGCAGAAGGACAGGGCTGCAATAGCTGGTTGTCCAAGCCAGCTCGGGGAATTGAACCAGCAACCTTCAGGTTGCAAGCACAGCTGTGTTACGACCTGTGGTATCTCCCCGGCCCTAGGATTGCCTAGAGCAGTGTTTCCCAACCTTTTTTGAATTGCGGCACACTTTTAACATTAAAAAAATCCGGGGGCACACCACCAACCAAAATGACGCAAAATGACACTCTAACACAGTAAAGAATGGCTGCGGGGTGGTGGCCTGCTGAGAGCAGCTGCTGGGAGCGCTGAAGCCAGGGGGAGGGGCCGAAGCTGTGCCATGCCATGCCCCGCCCCTCCCCCCGGCTTCAGTTCTCCCACAGCTTCACCAGACTTGAGGGGGCAGTGCCAAGCCAGCATTGTGCTGGCTCTGCCACCACTGGCTTGGCACTGCCCCCTCAAGGCTGGTGAAGCTGTGGGAACGCAGAAGCCGGGGAGGGGGCGGAGCCAAGGGCTTCAGTGGGCGGGGCTCCTCCGCGCGGCTTCAGCGAGCGAGGGGCAAGAGTCATGGCGGGAGTCATGGCGGATTGGAGGCTGGCTGGGGAAACGGCCGAAGGAGGCGGCGCCCCGGCCCCTTCTTTTTCTTCACCGCCGCCCGGCCCTTCCTCCTCCTCCTCCCCCAAGCAGCAGGAGTTCGGCAGGAGGAGGGGGGAAGGAAGGGGGACAGAGCGCTTTTCTCACGGCACAGCAGGAGGTCTGTCACGGCACAATAGTGTGCCGCGTCACAGCAGTTGGGAAACACTGCCCTAGAGGGCATTCTTCGCCATCATTCCAGCTAGGAGTTCCTGACGGGCTGATTTGAGGATTAAACTTACGGGCTGTGCATGTTCTTCCTTCAATGCTTTGCCCACTTTTGAATCATTTTCATCTCTTGTGCGATTATGGCCCCTGGATCCAAAATGAACTGACTTTTGCCTTTGGTGTTTGGCTCAGTTTTGACCCTTCCTCTTCTCATTGCAGGCAGCTACGGCACAGTAACCTGGTCCAAATGCTGGGCGTGATTGTGGAGGAGAAAGGCGGCCTCTACATTGTCACGGAGTACATGGCCAAGGTGAGGACTGCCGGGACCCTTTTTGCTGTCCGAACAGAACCGTTCCTACCCAGAAGAGTCAAAAGAGGAGCGATGTTAATCCTTGCTCTCTCTTCTTTGTTTGTAGGGAAGCTTAGTTGATTACCTTCGGTCTCGAGGGAGGTCTGTGCTAGGAGGAGACTGCCTGCTGAAGTTCTCCCTGTGAGTATGACTTCGAGGTTGGTGTGGTTCACCTCGGTCTTACATATCGAGCATCCTAAGTTCCTCAAGAAGTGTGTTGTACCTCTGAACCCAGTGCCACACACCGGAGTTCAGTTTATTGAAGAATTATTTATTATTATTTTTATTTAAACGTGCTCGCCGCTACTCCCAGGCGGCTCGGGGCGGCTCACACACCAACCACAATAAAACAATTAAGACATCACATTAAAACCGCATCAAGCACATTAAACGGCATCAACAATAAAACAGCATTAACAGCAGGAGGCGAATTCAGCAATTATTCAGGACCCAAAAGCCTGCCGAAACAATCGCGTCTTGCAGGCTTTCCGGAATGCTAGAAGGCTCTGAAGGGCACGCGTTTCGGAGGGCAGCACATTCCAAAGAACCGGGGCTATGATTGAAAATGCCCTTTTCCATGTCGCTGTCAGGTGATATGCTTTAATAGTTGGTACAGCAAGGAGATTTTGTTCCTCAGAGCGTAAGGATCTGGTGGGACAGTATGGGATAAGGCGGTCCCTTAGGTACATTGGCTCTAGACCATTCAAGGCCTTAAAAGTCAAAACTAACACTTTGAAGGTAATCCGGCATTCAACAGGAAGCCAGTGCAGTTCCCGCAGGATCGGCGTAATATGGCAGCTCGCCAGGACTGCCGTGAGCAGCCGGCCTGCGGCGTTCTGCACCAGCTTAAGTTTCTGGATCACCGACAAAGGAAGGCCAATGTAGAGAGCGTTACAGTAGTCTAGCCTTGAGATGACCGTATCTTGGAGCACTGTGGCCAGATCGTGCCAGGACAGATAGGAGGCCAGCCTCCTAGCCTGACGGTGATGGAAAAACGCCATTCTGCTGACGGTGGAGATGTGAGTCTCCATCGATGGCTGAGGGTCAAAAGTAACACCGAGGCTCTTAACTGATGACGACAGACATAACGTCACGCCGTCCAGGGTCGGAAGCTGAACATCCCCATCACCCGGACGGCCCAGCCACAGGATCTCCGTCTTCGCTGGATTCACCTTCAGCCTACTGGCTCGCAGCCATCCAGTAACGGCCTCAAGGCAACGATGGAAATTATTGGGTACGGAGTCGGGCCGGCCCTCCATCCTCAGAATGAGCTGAGTGTCATCAGCGTACTGGTGACACTCAAGCCCGAAGTTACGTACCAGCCGAGCAAGTGGTCGCATGTAGATGTTAAATAACATCTGATCTACATTTTATTTATTAATTTATTTAGCACATTTGTATACCGCTCCCTCTCAGCCCGAAGGTGACTCGGGGCAATTTACAACAACATCATAAAAACAACATTTAGAGCAGATTAAAAACATTAACACGTTAATTAAAATCATAACAATAATAAAACATCAGTACGTCTCCAAGATTAAAACATAGTCCGATCTCATAGTCAAGTTCCAAATCCTATGTCACTGCCGTTTCAAACGCCTGTTCAAATAGCCAAGTTTTGACTTTTTTACGGAAGGCCAAAAGAGAGGGGGCTGATCCAATGTCCCTGGGAAGGGCGTTCCACAGCCGAGGGGCCACCGCTGAGAAGGCCCTGTCCCTCGTCCTCACCAAACGTATTTGTGACATAGACAGAGTCGAGAGCAGGGCCTCCCCAGGCAATCTTAACATCCTAGATGGTTCGGACAGGTAAGTTGGGCCAGAACCGTTTAAAAATAGTCTTATCAAAAGGATTAAAAATGATTAAATGTGGTAAAAAAGTATTGTCCATAAAAAGAATCCTAGAGTCGGAAGAGACCTCATGGGCCATCCAGTCCAACTCCCTGCCAAGAAGCAGGAAAATCGTATTCAAAGCACCCCCAATAGATAGCCACCTAGCCTCTGATTAAAAGCCTCCAAAGAAGGAACCTCCATCACACTCCAGGGCAGAGAGTTCCGCTGCTGAACAGCTCTCGCAGTCAGAAAGTTCTTCCTAATGTTCAGATGGAATCTCCTTTCTTGTAGTTTGAAGCCATTGCTCCTCCCTATGACTTCCCCTCACATATTTGTACATGGCTATCGTGTCTCCTCTCAGCCATCTCTTCTTCAGGCTAAACATGTCCAGCTCTTTAAGTCGCTCCTCATAGGGCTTGTTCTCCAGACCCTTGATCATTTGATCATGAGTTGTACTCAATCAATCAATCAATCAATTGCCTTTATTTCAGTGAACAAACCTTAGGCAGATACAGAAAAATATAATACAGATAAAAGTCACATATAAAACACAATACAGGCTATCAAATGTACACATATTAAAAGTTGTACTCATGTGAATACAACACCCTCACACCCATTGACTTGTGGGGTCCCGCAGGTTTCTATACTGTCCACCATGATCTTGGCGGTGGCCAGAGGAGTCTTTGCACACTTAGTTTGTTTATTTATTTATTTATTTATACCCCGACACTTCTCACCCCCGAAGGAGGACTCAGCACGGCTTACATCGCAGCACTGCAGGTCGCTACACCACAATACAGAAATATAATCAATTACAACAAAATACTCGACATCACATATAAAACATTAAACCCATTACATAGTCATTAAAATCAATATATAGTTAAAGCTAGTGCGCCAATTGCCTTGGGAAGTCTGATCTCGCCATGGTGGTCTACGCCTTTGTTACATCCCGAATAGATTACTGCAACACATTCTACGTGGGGCTGCCTTTGAAGACTGTTCGGAAACTCAAACTGGTCCAACGGGCGACAGCCAGATTACTAACTAAAGCGACATACAGGAAGCATACCACTCTGCTGTTGCGTCGGCTCCATTGGCTGCCGGTCCACTTCTGAGCACAATTCAAAGTGCTGGCCTTGACCTATAAAGCTTTATGTGGTTCCGGCCCAGCGTATTTGCCGAACGTGTCTCCCTCTGCGTCCAAGATCGTCCTTTGTCACAAATGCGCTTGGCAGGGAAGAGAGACGGGGCCTTCTCGGCGGTGGACCCCCACCTGTGGAACACGCTTCCCGGTGAAATTTGATCAACAACAGCCCTCCTTTCCTTTAGGAAGAAGTTCAAAATATGGTTTTGGAACGAGGCATTCAGGTAGCAGGCTGACAGCAATCACAATGTTTTTGAGAACTGACTGTGGACTGGGTCATTGGTCATTGAATTGGATTTAGATATGGCTACTTAGTTAATAATACTGTTTTAAATGGATTTTCACCTAATGTTTTTTTTAACCTATTATGTAATGTTGTGTTTTTACTTGTTTGTATTTGTGGGCATCGAATTGTTGCTGGCTGTAAGCCACCCTCGGTCCTCCTCCAAGGGTTGAGAAGGACAGGGTACAAATGTTTGAAATAATAATAATTTTCTTTGCAGAGACGTTTGCGAAGCCATGGAGTACCTGGAAGCCAACAATTTTGTTCATAGGGACTTGGCAGCACGGAATGTACTAGTCTCGGAAGACAACATTGCCAAAGTCAGTGATTTTGGGCTGACGAAAGAAGCTTCGTCTACCCAGGACACAGGAAAACTCCCCGTGAAATGGACGGCGCCAGAAGCACTTAGAGAAAAGGTCTGTGGACAGTGGGTTTTATCTCCTGTACACACTCCACTGGGACAGAAATGACCTCTTAATTCCTTACACCAGTGTTTCCCAACCTTTTTTGAGCCGCGGCACACTTTTTACATTTACAAAATCCTGGGGCAAACCACCAACCAAAATGACACAAAATGACACTCTAACACAGTAATACATACAGTTAATATGTTTTTTAAAGTATTTATACACTCAGTGTGAAACCCAGACTTGTTTCGATGAACACAACATAGATATTCTGGCAGGAATGGCAGAAAGACACAAACTTCCCACACAGAACTCCCATAACCAAGAGAAAATACTATAAGAGTTTGGTGGGCATTGACCTTGAGTTTTGGAGTTGTAGTTCACCTATATCCAGAGAGCACTGTGGGCCCAAATGTGAACACAGATGGAGTTTGGGGAAAATATACCTTGACATTTGGGAGTTACAGTTTCTGGGATTTATAGTTAACACACAATCAAAGAGCATCCTGAACTCTTGCAACAATGGAATTGAACTAAACTTGGCATATTGAACTCTCATTACCAACAGAAAGTACTGAAAGGGTTTGCTTGGGAATTGACCGTGAGTTTGGAAGTTGTAGCTCACCTACACCCAGAGAGCACTGTGGACTCAAACAATGTTATGTTATGTTGTTGTTTGTTTTCTTTCCAGAATCACAATGTTGGAAGGAGGCTCACCACTTTAAGGTCCCTAAAACAGGCATGGGAAAACTTCAGCCCTCTGGGTGCTTTGGACATCAATTCCCACCATTCCTATCAGCCTGAGGCCCTTTCCTGCTTAAATGGCTGAGGGGGAGAAAGGAAAAGGGCCTGAGGCTGCTAGGAATGGTGGGAGTTGGAGTCCAAAACACCTGGAAGGTCCAAGTTTGCCCATGCCAGCTTTCGACCGAGACCTCTTCCTCCCTCTTCCCCTTCGCGCCCTTTCTTCCCCCTCCTGCCAAACACTTACTTTTTCTTCTACACTGCTGCTTCTGCCGCCATTTTGATCTGAGGGGGCAGCGTGAGCGTGTTCAGGAGGGGAGGGGGAGGGAGGAAGACGTGACCCGTGCGGGCGCTACTGCGCAGAGCAAAGGGAGGCAAAGTGAGCAGAGCGAGGCTGGGAAGAAGGGAGCCCGAGTGGAGAAGAAAAAGTGTTCGGCAGGAGGGGGAAGAAAGGGTATTGGAGGTTCCAATTTCCCACGGCACACCTGATGATCGCTCACGGCACACTAGTGTGCTACGGCACACTGGTTGGGAAACACTGCCTTACATAATACTGAGGGTCTCTTGTTTCTTTCACTCTTGGCAGAAATTTTCAACCAAGTCAGATGTGTGGAGCTTTGGGATACTTCTCTGGGAAATCTACTCCTTTGGACGAGTGCCTTACCCAAGAATTGTAAGTGAATCTTCCTTTGTTTTCATGGCTTAGGTTCAGGAGGAAAGATTGATATTACCAATTTCCCCCCTATTACTTTTCCCATCAAGAACCAGCAGGATGTAGTAGTTTGAGTGTTGGATGACAGTTTGAGACCAGGGTGTCAATCACACTTACTAACCTAGAGAGACCCACAAACACTTCTGGGACTGTTCAGATCCAGCAGTAGTGGTGCTTCTGTCATCTTTTTAATACCTGTTGGAGAAATGTCAATGATCAGGAGAAAATGGCCTCCTTCACAGCATTGGAGCTTTCCCCTCTCTATATAATGACCCTTGACTTTTCCACTGGTCATACCAAAATCCAAAATTTTGGTCCCAAAACCTGCCCTCAATCTATTCATGAAGTTAACTTATCTGTACGGTCGACTTATCCATGAATTTGACTTTTTCACAAGTTAGATCTTTCTGTGGGATACACTCACCCATGACGTTGACCAAGTCATGAGATAGATCCATGAGGTAGATTTATCTGTGAGGATGATTTCTCTATTAGGGTGAATTGTCCATGAAGTAGACCTATCCATGAGTTAGACCAGGCCTGGGCAAACTTTGGCCCTCCAGTAGGCTGTTAGGAATTGTGGGAGTTGGAGTCCAAAACACCTGGAGGGCCAAAGTTTGCCCAGGCCCGAGTTAGACCTTTTAGTGAGGTAGGCTTTTCCATGTGGTAGACCTACAAGTGAAGTTGACCTATCCATGAGGTATACTTATCCCTGTGATAGACTTTCTGTATGAGATTGACCCATCCATGTGGTCAACCTATCTGTGAAATAGACCTATTCATCGGATGGACTCATCCACGGGGTAGACTTATCCTTGTGGTAGTCATGCCCTGTGAGATCAACCCATCCATATGGTTAACTTACCTAGGAGGTTGACCTATCCATGAGGAAAGTGATTTCTCAAACCTGTCCATGAAGTAGACCTATCTGTGAGGTAGACTTATCCATGAGCTAGACTTACCCATGAGGTTGACCTATCTGTGAGGTAGAACCTGTCCATCAGTTTGACTTATCTATGAGGTCGACCTATCTGTGAGATTAACCTGTCAATGAGATAGATCCTTGAGGTAGACCTATCTGTAAGGATGATTTCTCGATGAGAGTGACCTGGTCCATGAGATAGAGCTATCAATGAGTTTGACTTATCCACAAGGTTGTCATATCTATGAGGTAAACTATCTCTGAGGTAAATTGACCCATGAGGTTGACCTATCCATGAGATAGACCTGTCCATGAGAGATCCATGAGGTACATATCTGTGAGAATGATATCTCAATGAGAGTGACCTGTCTATGAGGTAGACCTATCAATGAGTTTGATTTATCCACAGTCGTTATATCTGTGATGATGATTTCTCCATGAGGTTGACCTATCTATGAAGTTGACTTATCAATGAGGGCAACCTGTCTATGAGGTAGACCTATCCGTGAGATAGACCTATCCATGAGTTTGACTTTTCCACAAGGTCAACATATCTGTGAGGTAAACCTATCCATGATGTAGACTGACCCATGAGGTTGACCTATCCATGAGATATTTATTTATGAGATAGATCCATGAGGTAGACCTAACTGCGAGAATGATTTCTCCATGAGGTTGACCTATCTATGAAGTTGACTTATCAATGAGGGCAACCTGTCCATGAGGTAGACCTATACGTGAGATAGACCTATCCATGAATTTGGCTTATCCACAAGGTCAACATATCTGTGAGGTAAACCTATCCATAAGGTAGACTGACCCATGAGGTTGACCTATCCATGAGATACTTATTTATTTATGAGATAGATCCATGAGGTAGACCTAACTGCGAGAATGATTTCTCCATGAGGTTGACCTATCTATGAAGTTGACTTATCAATGAGGGCAACCTGTCCATGAGGTAGACCTATACGTGATGTAAACCTATCCATGAGTTCAACTTCTCCACAAGGTTGACATATCTGTGAAGTAAACCTATCCATGAGGTAGACTGACCCATGAGGCCAAGCTATTAATAAGATAGATCCATGAGATAGACCTATCTGTGAGGATGACTTTTCCATGAAGGCGACCTGTCCATGAGGTAGACCTATCAATGAGTTCGACTTACTCACAAGGTCAACATATCTGTGAGGTAACCTATCGATGAGGTAAACTGACCCATGTGGTCGACCTATTCATGAGATACATCCATTTTTAGACCTGTGAGGATGATTTATCAATGAGGGTGACCTATCTGTGAGGTAGATCTATCTGTGAGTTTGACTTATTCACAAGGTCAGCATATCTGTGAGGTAACCTATCGATGAGGTAGACTGACCCATGAGGTTGACCTATTCATGAGATAGATCCATGAGGTAGACCTATCTGTGAGGATGATTTCTCCATGAGGTTGACCTATCTATGAAGTTGACGTATCCATGAGTATATACAGCCATACCTGAAGGGTGCCTATTCCTTCTTTTTCCAGCCTCTAAAGGATGTAGTCCCTCGCGTCGAGAAGGGGTACAAAATGGAGGCCCCAGACGGCTGCCCCCAGATTGTCTACGAGGTCATGAAAAAGTGCTGGAACTTGGACCCTACCCACCGGCCATCTTTCCTCCAACTCCGGGAACAGCTAGAGCATATCAAAGCCAGCGAGCTTTACCTGTGAGGTGGACGGGGAGGCGAGGCTTCCTTTTCCGGGTGCCGCCGCCGCCACTGCTCCATCCCTTCCTGCGATCTGGGCAAAGGACCGAGGGAAGCGATACGGTTATTACGGTGTTTTCTTTTCCTCCAGGAATCCAGATTCCTCCACTCAAGGGACTGCGTTTCAAGAAATGTACTGGACTTTGGGCATAATAATCCCTCCCCATGCGCCCTGGCTGGCGAATGGGGAGGTGGCATTGCCTCCTTGCTCGAGGAGGACTTTTCTTTCGATATTATGTTTTTCCCCGGCAAAATCATCTTGGAAAAAAAGAGAAAATATTGGAGCCACGATTCTTCCATCCCCATTCCTGTAAGAACGCCAATTCGCCGGAGAAGGGCACAATGATACTATTTTTAGTAGCATGTTCCTCCACTTTCCCATCCGGTTTTCTCCGCATTGACCAACCTCATGTTTTCCTCCCCTTTGTCTTCCTTCCACCTTTGTGCTTCTCCCCCAAAAAAACAAAACAAAACCAGAAATGTGTGCCTTCATTTTTTCCGGAAGGTAGACTTACGAAGGGCACCCGATGCCAAAACGAAAATACAGGAAAAGGCAGGCGAGGAAGACATTTTGGGGCGAGCGAATTCCCGATCCATCTCAAATGACCGGAAATACCCAAATCCGTTGTCTTTATCCCCTCCTTTTAAACAAAAAATAGAAAAACAAATTGTTTGATTATTTTTTTATTTTGGGTTGGATTTCTTTTTGGAAAAAAATATGTTGTTATTATTGTTATTATTATTTCAGACTGCACTGGCTTAAACAGAAAACCATCCACCGTTTTGGCTGGGTTTTACTAAAATTGCGAAAAGAAAAAAAATCTTATTTTTTAATGTAATGGTTTCAAGGAAAACACACACACACACACACACAGAGGCACTTGCTTAGAAAAAAAACCCCAAGGTAAACTCACCCTGCTCTTTGACCAAAACGTCATCTAGGGGAGTTTTCGAATTGCAAAGCCACGCCGTGGACAACTGTGGGATTGTGTCTTTATTTCGTCGCTTCAAACAGTGTTTGCATGCTGTCTCCAGAGGCCTTTTTCCCGTCCTGTCTAGTGCTTTATGCTCATATAATGCTGCCAACTGTGAGATTAAACTGTAATAATAATAATAAAAGAAAACCATTCCATACGAACACATGAGATGCCCGTCTCGGCTGTGGTCTTTTTGCTGGGTTTGCAAGAAGGGTTGGGACCATATGTCAAGCCACTTTGAGCCCCCTTTGAGGAGATAAGGAGGGGTATAAATAGATATAATTATAGTAGTAGCAATAATAATAATAATAATGAAAACCCAAGTATGGATCGTTGATGTTGCAATCCCAGGTGACAGCAGGATTGCACAGAAACAGCTGGAAAAGCCGACACAATAGGATTTAAAGATCGAACTGCAAAGACTCTGGCACAAGCCAGTCAAGGGGGTCCCAGTGGTGATCGGCACACTGGGTGCAGTGCCTCAAGACCTTGGCCTGCACTTAAGCACAATTGGCACCAACAAAATTACCATCTGCCAGCTGCAAAAGGTCACCCTACAGGGATCTTCATGCATTATTCACCGATGCATCACACAGTCCTAGACACTTGGGAAGTGTCCAATGCGTGATCCAATACAACAGCCAGAAGAGTGATCTTATTTTCTGTGTACTAATCTTGTTGTGTTTCTAATAATAATAATAATAATAATAATAATGGTGCATCTACACCAGGCATGGGCAAACTTCAGCCCCCATAGGTATTTTGGACTCAAATTTTCACCATTCCTAACAGATGGTAGGCTGTTAAGAATTGTGGGAGTTGGAATTCAAAACACATGAAGGGCCGAAGTTTGCCCATGCCTGATCTACACTGAAAGAGGAACCTCTGGTGGCGCAGCGGGTTATTTATTATTTATTTATTTACTCCATTTCTATTCCGCCCTTCTCACCCCGCAGGGGACTCAGGGTGGATTACAATGTACACATTACATTTAGACACACAAACACACAAGACAGACAGAGGCAATTTAACATCTGGCCACCAGGGGGAGCTGTCGCACTCCTTCATTCCTCAGCATGGTTTCTGGTGATCTTTTTTTTTTATTTGCCTCGTAAATCAGTTAAATTTAGCCTCCCCACTAAGTGGTATCTTAATTTCCTACTTGACAGATGCAACTGTCTTTCGGGTTGCAAAGGGTTAAACCGCTGAGCTGCTGAACTTGCTGACCAAAAGGTTGGCGATTAGAATCTGGGGAGCGGGGGTGAGCGCCTGCAGTTAGCTCCACCTTCTGCCAACCTAGCAGTTTGAAAACATGCAAATATGAGTAGATTAATAAGTACCGCTTTCGTGGGAAGGTAACGGCACTCCATACAGTCACATGACTTTTGAGGCGTCTATGGACAACGCTGGCTCTTCGGTTTAGAGATGGCGATGAGCACCGCCACCCAGAGTGGGACACGACTACACTTAATGTCAAGGGGAAACCTGTACCTTTACCTTTTACACTGTAAGAACGAATGCAGCTCGACACCACTAGAGCAGTGTTTCTCAACCTGGGGGTCGGGACCCCCAGGGGGGTCGCGAGAGGGTTTCAGCGGGGTCGCCAAAGACCATCAGAAAACATATTTCTGATGGTCTTAGGAAGCCCTTTGACAGAGAAGGTTGAAGATCTCTCTGCTTGCCCTTCTCTTTCTTTTTGGAAACAGACTGAATTCTCCCACCGAAAGCTCTCCTCTGCGGTGATTGGCAGGCCTCCCAGCCAAGTGGGGGGGCTGTTTCTGAGACTCGAAGCGGGGAGGGGAGAGCAGGTGTGCTTGGCGCATGGCAACATGATGCGCATGTGTGGGTGAGGGAGAGTGTGTGAGGTGGGATGCTAGTCCCTTCAAGGCATGAGGTTCTGTGTAGGAAGTTACACCCAGTTCTATCATTGGTGGGGTGCAAGGGGCTGTTTGATTGTAAGTGAACTATAAATCCCAGCAACTACAACTCCCAAATCTCAAGATCTATTTTCCCCAAACTCCACCAGTGTTCACATTTGGGTATATTGAGGATTAGTATCAAGTGTGGCCCAGATCCATCATTGTTGAGTCCATAGTGCTCTCAATGTAGGCGAACTACAACTCCCAAACTCAAGGTCAGTGCCCACCAAACACTTCCAGTATTTGCTGTTGGTCATGGGATATTTTTTTTGTGCCAAGTTTGGTTCAAATCCATTGTTGGTGAGTTCAGAATGCTCTTTGATTGTGGGTGAACTATAAATCCCAGCAACTTCCAAATGGCAAAATCAACCCCACCCCACCCCCCACACCCACCAAAATACAGTTATGAAGTAGCAATGAAAATAATGGTTAGGGGTCACCACAACATGAGGAACTGTATGAAGGGGTCGCAGCATTAGGAAGGTTGAGAAACACTGCACTAGAGCTTTCAGGACTCAATGCGATGGAATCCCTGGGAGTCTTTCTCCTCTGCTAAAAAGTGCTCATGTCTCACCAAACTAACTCCCAGTATTTTCCCCCACTATATTTTAATATTTGTTCTGTGTATTTTAATATGCGCATTCGTAGAAATACGTTTTGATATGTATATTTGTAGAAATACATTTTAATATGTGTATTTCATACAATGTTTATGATGATTATGTGTTTTTCGCTATATTGTAACCTGCCTCGAGCCTTGAGGAGAGGCAGGTAAGAAACAACATTATTATTATTACAGTATTATTATTATTATTATTCCATAGCATTGAGTCCTGGCGGTTGAAGTAGATGTAACTGTTTAACTGGCTATTTCTATTTTGATGTCTATAGTCTTTAGATTTTATATCGCATTGTTTTTAGCACCATTTGCCACTTTGAGGATAGATTTACACTGCCATTTGCTCAAGTTTCCGAATCCAGATGATCTGCTTTGAACTGAGTCTATACTGCCATATAATCCAGTTCAAAGCAGATAATCTGGATTCAGAAACTGGATTATATGGTAGTGCAGATGGGGCCTGAGTGTCTGTTTATTATTATTATTATTACAACAATAATAATATAAAGATAATAATAATAAAAATATTAATCACCATCAAATTGATGATTATTATCATTATTATTAATAATAATAAGGTAAAGGTTTTCCCCTGACATTAAGTCCAGTCGTGTCCAACTCTGGGGGTTGGTGCTCATCTCAATTTCTAAGCCAAAGAGCCAGCTTTGTCCGTAGACATCTCCAAGGTCATGTGGCTGGAATGACTGCATGGAGCACCGTTACCGTCCCACCGGAGCGGTACTTATTGATCTACTCACATTTACATGTTTTCGAACTGCTAGGTTGGTAGAAGCTGGGGCTGACAGCAGGAGCTCACACCGCTCTCTGGATTCGAACCTGTGACCTTTCGGCCAACATGTTCAGCGGCTCAGCTGTTTAACCCAGTGATTTTCAACCTTTTTTGAACCGCGGCACATTTTTTACATTTACAAAATCCTGGGGCACACCACCAACCAAAATGACACAAAATGACACTCTTAACACAGTAATACATACAGTTAATATGTTTTTAAATGTATTTATACACTCAGTGTGAAACCTGGGCCTGTTTTGATGAACACAACATGGATATCCTGGCAGGAATGGCAGAAAGACACACACGAAGGTCTTGCTCAACAGCTGTCAGTCTCTGTTCAAAAACTTCCCCATCACTGTCACTCGCTTGTCTTGCTGTGATCCCAAATTGCCACTGTCACTTGACGCGCAGCTGCAGCATTAACTCTAACTTTGTTTACATAGCCGTGTCTGAGCGAATCCAAGATGGCGCGACCATAGCACTCTCGCACCACTT
This sequence comes from Anolis apletophallus, assembly GCA_030556195.1. Taxonomy (NCBI): domain Eukaryota; kingdom Metazoa; phylum Chordata; class Lepidosauria; order Squamata; family Anolidae; genus Anolis; species Anolis apletophallus. The sequence continues at coordinate 34,244,187 of JARBWK010000015.1, read as the reverse complement.
CTTAGGTGACGCGAGAGTGCTATGGTTCCATTTCTTAAAGGGACAGATGTGCCTTATAGTTTATATATGAATGAAGTTCAAAAATAATTTCCCACGGAACACCTGATGATTTCTCGCGGCACACTAGTGTTCCGCGGCACACTGGTTGAAAATCACTGTTTTAACCCACTGCGCCACTGGAGGCTCCTATTCTTAATAATAATAATAATAATAATAATTATAATAATATCCTCATCACCATTAAACTATGGAGCTGCGGTGACACAATGGGTTAAATCCTTGTGTTGGCTGAACTGCTGACCTAAAGACATGAAGGTCGACAGTTAGAATCTGCAAGATGGGGTGAGCTCTCATCTGTCAGCTCCAGCTTCCCATGCGGGGATATGAGAGAAGCCTCCCACAGGATGGTAACACATCCTGGTTTCCCTTGGGCAACATCCTTACAGCCAATTCTCTCACACCAGAAGTGACTCCAATTTACTTCTGACACGATAAAAGAAATCATCAAACGGCATTAATCCTATAGTACAGGGCTGTCCAACTGGCGGCCCCCGGGGCCGGATCCGGCCCCGTAGCCAGTTGGACACGGCCCCACCTATGCCCTCAGCCGCCATTTTTAATTTTTTTAAAAAAATCGATTTTTAAAAAAAAAATGGCGGCCGGGGGAGAGGGGGAGGCGGGGCAGGGAGGAGGAAGAGAGCTGGCTCCTCCCTGCCTGCATCGCCCCCCTCCGTCCCTCTCTCGGCGGCACCGATGCGATCCAGTTTGCATTGGCGCCCGAGAGAGGGAGAAAAGGGCGGTACAGGGAGGAGGAGCCAGCTCTCTCCCTCCTCCTACACCGCCCCCTTCTCTCTCGGCGCCCGCCGCTGCAAACTGCCTCGCAGCGGCGCCGCCGAGAGAGGGAGGAGAAGGGGCGATCCAGGCAGGAGGAAGACAGCTGGCCCCTCCTCCCTGCCTGGATCGCCCCTCCGTCCCTCTCGGCGCCGCCGTTCGAGGAGCAGTTTGCAGCGGCGCCGCCGAGAAAGAGACAAGGCGGCGCTACAGGGAGGAGGGGCCAGCTATCTTCCTCCTGCCTGGATCGCCCCTTCTCCTCTCTCGGCGGCGCCGCTGCAAACTGCCTTGCAGCGGCGGCGCCGAGAGAGGGACGGAGGGGCGATCAGGCAGGAGGAAGACAGCTGGCTCCTCCTCCCTGCCTGCATCGCCCCCCTCCATCCCTCTCTCGGCGCCGCCCGTTGCGAGGCAGTTTGCAGCGGCGCCGCCGAGAAAGGGACAAGAAGCGGCTACAGGGAGGAGGGGCCAGCTGTCTTTCTTGCTGCCTGTATCGCCCCGTCTCCCTCTCTCGGCGGCGCCGCTGCAATTGCCTCGCAGCGGCGTTGCCGAGAGGGAGAAGGGGGCAATAGAGGCAGGAGGAAGACAGCTGGCTCCTCCTCCTCGCCCCTCCTCCTTCCCGCACCGCGCGCGCGTCCGCGGGGGAGGAGGAGGGGTGAAGGAGGAAGTCAGCTGGCCCCGCCCCCGCCCCGCCCACCCTGCCCCCCGCTATCGGCCCGCCCCGCTCACTGATCACCTGCGGCCCCCAGGTGATCAGTGACACTTCTTCCGGCCCGTGGGCCGGAAGAAGTTGGACAGCTCTGCTATAGTAGATACACATCCCTAGAATTATAGAGCTGGAAGGGACTTCATTTGCCATTGAGTCCAACTTCTTGTATGTTGCAAGAAGTATCTCCTGCGAGTTAACTATCTGGTCCAGCATTTCTTTGGAAATGTCCAGAGAAAGAAACCTTATTCAAATACCCAGTACACCCAAATGTGAACATTGGTGGAGTTTGGGGGAAAATAGACCTTGCCATTTGGGAGTTGTAGTTGCTGGGATTTATAGTTAATAATATAAAAATATAATATATTATTATATTATTATTATATCGTTAACCTATAATCAAAGAGCGTTCTGAACTCTACCAACAATGGAATTGAACCAAACTTTGCACACAGAACTCCCATGACCAACAGAAAATACTGGAAGGATTTGGTGGGCATTGACCTTGAGTTTTGGAGTTGTAGTTCACCTACATCCAGAGAGCACTGGATGGATCTGGACCAAACTTGGCATGAATGCTCAATATGCCTAAATGTGAACACTAGTGGAGTTTGCGGAAAATAGACCTTGCCATTTGGGAGTTGTACTTGCTGGGATTTATAGTTAACCTATAATCAAAGAGCGTTCCGAACTCCACCAACAATGGAATTGGACCAAATTTGGCACACAGAACTCCCATGACCAACAGAAAATACTGGAAGGGTTTTGTGGGCATTGACCTTGTGTTTTGGAGTTGTAGTTCAGAGAGCACTGGATGGATCTGGATCAAACTTTCGATGAACACAACATAGATATCCTGGCAGGAATGGCAGAAAGACACAAACTTCCCACACAGAACTCCCTTAACCAAGAGAAAATGCTATAAGAGTTTGGTGGGCATTGACCTTGAGTTTTGGAGTTGTAATTCATCTACATCCAGAGAGCACTGTGGACTCAAACAATGATGGATGTGGACCAAACTTGGCACGAATACTCCATATGCCCAAATGCGAACACTGGTGGAGTTTGTGGAAAATAGACCTTGGCATTTGGGAGTTGTAGTTGCTGGGATTTATAGTTCACCTACAATTAAAGAGCATTCAGAACCCCACCAATGATAGAATTGGGCCAAACTTCCCACAAAGAACCCTATTTCCAATAGAAAACAATGTTTTTCTGATGGTCTTTGGCGACCCCTCTGACACCCCCTTCGCGACCCCTCTAGGGGTCCCGACCCCCAGGTTGGGAAACACTGGCCTAGATCCAGGGAAGTCATGCTACCCCTCTATTCTATTCTGCCTTGGTCGGACCACACCTGGAAACACACCATGTCCAATTCTGGACACCGCAATTGAAGAGAGATGTTGACTCTAAGCTGGAGTGTGTCCAGAAGAGGGCCTGGACAAAAGGCGCGGAGAACAAGCCCTATGAGGAGTGGCTTAAAGAGCTGTGCATATTTAGCCTGCAGAAGGCTGAGAGGAGACATGAAGTGGGCCATGGATCAAGAGGTATGGGGATGTCATAGGGAGGAAGGAGCAGGCTTGTTTTCTTCTGCCCTGGAGACTAGGATGCAATGGTACATGACGAGAACTTCCTCACTGTAAAGAGAGCTGTTCAACAGTGGAACTCTCTACTACAGAGTGTGGTGTAGGCCCCTTTGGAGGCTTTTAAGCAGAGGCTGCATGGCCATCCGTCGGGGGTGCTTTGAATGCGATTTTCTTGCTTCTTGGCAGAATGGGGTTGGACTGGATGGCCCACGAAGTCTCTTCCAACTCTAGGATTCTATGAGAAGCAGCAAGGCATGGATTTGCACCTAGCATTCTCCTTGGATTGATTGATTGATTGATTGATTGATTGCTGGATTTATTGATTTATTGATTTCCATTATTTCTACCCTGCTCTTCTCTACCCCTGAAGGGGGACTCAGAGCGGCATAACAAAAAGGCAACAATTCGATGCCAATACAAATAAATACAATATAAAAACCATAACATTCAGCATGAAATACCATTAAAATTAACACATAATACACATACATTTCAATTAAAAACAGTACATCGTCCAAGATATAAGTATTGAGCCATATCCATCAACCTGCCATTACAGTTCCACTCAAAAGTGCTGCATTGTGCTAATGTGCAAACGCCTGGTCCCACAGCCATGATTTCACTTTTTTCCTGAATGCCAGGAGGGATGAGGTTGATCGTATGTTGCTCGGAAGCGCATTCCACATATGGGGAGCCACCACCGAGAAGGCCCTCTCTCTCGTCCCCACCAACCGCATTTGAGAAGTTGGCGGGAGCGAGAGCAGGGCCTCCCCGGATGATCTTACATTCTGAGGTGTGACGTAGCGGCAGATGCGTTCAGACAAGTTACCTGGGCCAGAACCGTATAGAGCTTTAAAGGTCAAAACCAGCACTTTGAATTAAGCTCGGAAGTGGACAGGCAGCCAGTGGAGCTGACTCAACAGGGGGTGGGGGGGTATGCTCCCTGCAGGCATGTAGCCAGGGGGGGGGGCTAAGGGGGCTTAGTAATCTGGCTGAAAAGGCCTTACTGGTACATTATTTAAACTGTTATGTTTATTCATATTGATCTGACACCATGCTCATTATATCCCACATTAATGCAATACAAAAGATTTGCTAGGGTAGACCCTCTTCCACCCAGTCTCAGCCCCCCCCGAACCAAACTCAGCCCCTGAACTGTCTTCAAAGCTGCAATTTCTGAACTGTCTTCAAAGACAGCCCCACGTAGAGTGAGTTGCAGTAATCTATTCGGGATGTGAGCAGAGTGTGGATGGCCGTAGCCAGATCAGATTTCCCAAGGTACGGGCACAGCTGGCGCACGAGTCTTAACTGTGCAAAAGCTCCCCTGGTCACTGCTGAGACCTGGGGTTCCAGACTCAGCAATGAGTCCAGGATCACTCCCAAGCTGCGAACCTGTGCCTTCAGGGGAGTGTAACCCCATCCAACACAGGCTGTAACCCTATGCCCTGTTCGGCCTTTTCGACTGACCAGGAGGACCTCTGTCTTGTCTGGATTAAATTTCAATTTGCTAGCCCTCATCCAGTCCGACACAGCGGCCAAGCACCGGTTCAAAGTCTGGACAGCCTCCTTAGTGACAGGTGGAAAGCAGTGGCAGATCTGGACGTCATCTGCGTACAGATAACACCTTACTCCGAAACTCCGATTCCCTCTATCTCCATCCCCATCTACATAGATATACAAACCAAGAGTGAGACGAAGTCCAAAGTCCTGCAAATGATTTGCCGCTAGGTGGCTCTCCGGTCCCATATTGCAAACTGGGAGAGCATTTGTTTTGCTTGTGAGCTAACTCTATGCATTGTTCATTCACTGCCACACATTTTCCTCTCCAAACAAGTGGAGCATATTGTTCCCCCATTTCTTTCCTTGGTACCCTTTTTTGTTGGAAGATAATTCGGCAAGACTGGCGGCCTGGAATTAAAAAGTTAGAAGGGGTACCCAAGGCCCATCTAGTCCAAACCTATTCCGCCATGCACCACCAATGGTCATGCAGCATCTGTTGAAAGATCTCCAGAGATGGACGACACCAACCGCTATTGTTGTGAGGTTAAGAAGTTCTTCCTAACATTTCAGTAGTTTGACTCCGTTGTGACTTAGCCTCTGGAAAACCATCTTGGCCCATCTGCCATTTGAAATAAGATCTCCTTTACTCAATAATAATAATAATAATCATCATCATCATCATTATTATTTATACCCCGCCACTATCTCCCCAATGGGACTCGGGGCGGCTTACATGAGGCCAAGCCCAATAACACATAATAACAACACAACAGCAAATAATAAAACAATACAATCAATATAACTTACACATAAGCAATAACAGACAATTTAAGTAACTCAAGTAATTGGCAAAAGACTGAGTGTAATACACTAGACCAGTGTTTCCCAACAAGTGTGCCGTGAACGATCATCAGGTGTGCCGTGGGAAATTGGCCTCTGTCCCTTTAAGCATGGAAATGAGCCCGGCGAAGGGGCGGGGCCGAGAGTGGCAGTCGGCGACAAACCTCGTGGGCAGCCAATCAGGAGCGCAGGGGCCCCGACACTTGGCTTTCCATTGGTCTCCTCCGGAGGGGGGAGCGAGTCACATTGCTCTGACCCCGTCCCCTCCGCAGCAAACGCCGCTGCCATTTTGACGAAGCACAGACGGAAGGAAGGAAGGAACGAAGAGGAAGGAAGGAAGGAAGGAAGGAAGGAAGGAAGGAAGGAAGGAAGGAGGGGCGGGAAGTGGCCTTAGGGACGGAGAGGGGTGGAGTGGCCCCTCCGGGGTTGAGAAAGGGGCGGTGCGGCCTCCCCGAACATGCCTGCCTGCCCGCCAGCCAACGGCCACTTCTTCCATGGCCTTGAGGAGAGAGCGGGTGAGCTCTCCCTTCCTTCCCGAAGCACGATCTTCTGGCGTTTCTCCTGCACCACGCTCCAGGGCAGAGAGTTTCACTGCTGAACGGCTCTCACAGTCAGGAATATATAAATACATTTAAAAACATATTACCTATATGTATTACTGTGTTTGAGGTGGCATTTTGTGTCATTTTGGTTGGTGGTGTGCCCCAGGATTTTGTAAATGTAAAAAGTGTGCCGCAGCTCAAAAAAGGTTGAAAAACACTGCACTAGACCAGCGTTTCGCAACCTGGGGGGTCATGAGGGGGATGTCAAGAAGGGTCGCCAAAGACCATCAGAAAACAATATTTTCTGTGAGTCATAGGGGTTTGGTGTGAGAGGTTTGGCTCATTCCTATCAGTAGGGTTCAAGGGGCTCTAGCTGGAGCTGAGAAAGGGAGCTCAACCCACTCTCCCCAGATTCGAGCTGCTGCTGGCATAAGGGTGTAACCCATTTCACCACCGGGGGCTCCTTAGTATAGTATGACTTCAATCAAAGAGTTTGTAAGCAAACTATAAATCCCAGCAACTACAACTCCCAAATGTTAAGGTTTATTTTCTCCAAATTCCAACAGTGTTCGCATTTGGGCATGTTTAGTATTCATGCCAGGTTTGGTTCAGATCCATCATTGTTTGAGTCCACAGTGCTCTCTGGATGTAGGTGAACTACAACTCCAAAACTCAAGGCCAATGCCCACCAAATACTTGTAGTATTTTCTGTTGGTCATGGGAGTTCTGTGTGCCAAGTTTGGTTCAATTCCATCGTTGGTGGAGTTCAGAATGCTCTTTGGTTGTAGGTGAACTATAAATCTCAGAAACTACAACTCTCAAATGACAAAATCAAACCCAACCCCACCAGTATTCAAATTTGGTTGTATTGGATATTTGTGCCAAATTTGATTCCATTAATGAAAATACATCCTGCATATCAGATATTTACATGACAAGTCAAAACAGTAGCAAAATGACAGTTATGAAGTAGCAAGGAAAATAATGTTATGGTTGGGGGTCACCACAACATGAGGAACTGTATTAAGGGGTCACGGCATTAGGAAGGTTGAGAACCCCTGCAGTAGACTCTCAGATAACCAGAAATTAACTGAAATTGCATAAAGTAAAGCTATTGTATTAAGTGTGTCTTTCCAACATGAACATCATCAACAGCAACAGCAGCAACAACAACAGTTCATTACGTTCCATGACCAGCACAGAGTCAATTAAGTATGGTGTCTTAAGCCAGTGTTTCCCAACCAGTGTGCCGCAGCACACTAGTGTGTCGTGAGCGATCATCAGGTGTGCTGTGGGAAATTAGAACCTCCAATACCCTTTCTTCCCCCTTCTGTTGAACACTTACTTTTTCTTCTCCACTGACACTCCATTCTTCCCAGCCTCGCTTTGCTCACGCTGCTGTTTCTGCTGCCATTTTGATCCGAGGGGGCAGCGTGAGCGTCTTCAGGAGGGGAGGGGGGAGGGAGGAAGACGTGGGGCAAGTCTGCGCAGTAACGCCCTCACGGGTCACGTCTTCCTCCCTCCCCCTCCCCTCCTGAACACGCTCACGCTGCCCCCTCAGATCAAAATGGCTGCAGAAGCGGCAGCGTGAGCAAAGCGAGCAAAGCGAGGCTGGGAAGAAGGGAGGCCGAGTGGAGAAGAAAAAGTAAGTGTTTCGGCAGGAGGGGGAAAAAGGGCGCGAAGGGGAAGGAAGCGGTCTCTGTCAAAAGCTGGCATGGGCAAACTTGGACCTTCCAGGTGTTTTGGACTCCAACTCCCACCATTTCCTGCAGCCTCAGGCTCTTTTCCTTTCCCCCCCTCAACCACTTAAGCAGGAAAGGGCCTCAGGCTGTTAGGAATGGTGGGAGTTGAAGTCCAAAGCACCCAGAGGGCCGAAGTATTCCCATGCCTGTTTTAGGGACCTTAAAGTGGTGAGCCTCCTTCCAACATTGTGATTCTGGATAGAAAACAAACAACAACATAGCATAACATTGTTTGAGTCCACAGTGCTCTCTGGGTGTAGGTGAACTACAACTTCCAAACTCAAGGTCAATTCCCAAGCAAACCCTTTCTGTACTTCCTGTTGGTAATGAGAGTTCAATATGCCAAGTTTGGTTCAATTCCATTGTTGCAAGAGTTCAGGATGCTCTTTGATTGTGTGTTAACTATAACTCCCAGAAACTGTAACTCCCAAATGTCAAGGTATATTTTTCCAAAACTCCATCTGTGATCACATTTGGGCATATTGAGTATTCATGCCAAGTTTGGTCCTGATCCAACATTGTTTGAGTCCACAGTGCTCTCTGGATATAGCTGAACTACAACTCCAAAACTCAAGGTCAATGCCCACCAAACTCTTATAGTATTTTCTCTTGGTTGTGGGAGTTCTGTGTGGGAAGTTTGTGTCTTTCTGCCATTCCTGCCAGGATATCTATGTTGTGTTCATCGAAACAGGCCCAGGTTTCAGACTGAGTGTATAAATACATTTAAAAACATATTAACTATATGTATTACTGTGTTAGAGTGTCATTTTGTGTCATTTTGGTTGGTGGTGTGCCCCAGGATTTTGTAAATGTAAAAAATGTGCCGCCGCTCAAAAAAGGTTGAAAAACCCTGTCTTAAGCAATCAGAAACAACATGGAAGAGTTATCTGGTTAACCAAGAGTCTCTACAGTATATAAAAAAATTAGGAGATTGGGAACGATCACTGGGGAAGAAGAGAATGCAAGCTATCCTTTCGTTCCTTCCTTCTTCACTTGGGTCCCTAACAGGAGAGGTGCCCGAAGCCATTACTTCCACTGAACCATAGATAATCTAACTCCGCACGCGCATGTGCGCACACGCACATACATGCTGCCCTTCCTCATTCTGTCCCTTTGGGAAAAGAACCACCAAAAAAAACGTGCATTTCCATATAACCACATATATTGATGCGTAATTCCCAAGCTTGCGTTTCTCCTTTCTTTCCAGCAGACTGGACATTGCTTTCCTCTCTCTTTTTGGGAAAGTGCCATGGCCAAATGGCCAGACTCCAGATGACACGGGAGCGTCCTGGGAATAGCCTTCTCGGGCAACGTGGGCTTCTATTCCCCTGGCAGGGAAGAAAATAAATAAATCAATGCCACAGCACACAGCCTGGGTTCCCGAAATAGCTTTTTGTGCCGAGGGCATTTGCAGTCAGAGGAATACTTGCTCCATAAAGCCGGCTGCGCACGGTGGCGCAGCTCAGAGCTCGGCGCATAAATAATAACCAGGAATGAACTTGTTTGCTCAACATCGTGACCCATGGAGTGAGTGACCCAGTGGTGAAAGGTGTTTCCTCCAGTGCTTCTCTGTTTGGAGATGCCTCTACACTCTACGGTGCCTCTACACTCTACGATTAGTTTGATACCACTTTTAAATGCCACGGCTCAGTGCTACGGAGTTATGTGAGTTGTAGTTTCGTGATACACCAGCACTCTTTGGCAGAGAAGGCTAAAGGTCTTGTAAAACTACTACAACTCTCACGGTTCTATAGCATTGAGGCTAAAGGTCTTGTAAAACTACTACGACTCCCGCGGTTCCATAGCATTGAGGCTAAAGGTATTGCAAAACTACTACAACTCCCACGGTTCCATAGCATTGAGGCTAAAGGTATTGCAAAACTACTACAACTCCCACGGTTCCATAGCATTGAGGCTAAAGGTCTTGTAAAGCTACTACAACTCCCATGGTTCCATAGCATTGAGGCTAAAGGTCTTGTAAAACTACTACAACTCCCATGGTTCCATAGAATTGCGGCTAATGGTCTTGTAAAACTACTACAACTCCCATGGTTCCATAGAATTGCGGCTAAAGGTCTTGTAAAACTACTACAACTCCCATGGTTCCATAGCATTGAGGCTAAAGGTCTTGTAAAACTATTACAACTCCCATGGTTCCATAGCATTGAGGCTAAAGGTCTTGTAAAACTACTACGACTCCCGCGGTTCCATAGCATTGAGGCTAAAGGTATTGCAAAACTACTACAACTCCCACGGTTCCATAGCATTGAGGCTAAAGGTATTGCAAAACTACTACAACTCCCACGGTTCCATAGCATTGAGGCTAAAGGTCTTGTAAAGCTACTACAACTCCCATGGTTCCATAGCATTGAGGCTAAAGGTCTTGTAAAACTACTACAACTCCCATGGTTCCATAGAATTGCGGCTAATGGTCTTGTAAAACTACTACAACTCCCATGGTTCCATAGAATTGCGGCTAAAGGTCTTGTAAAACTACTACAACTCCCATGGTTCCATAGCATTGAGGCTAAAGGTCTTGTAAAACTACTACAACTCCCACGGTTCCATAGCATTGAGGCTAAAGGTCTTGTAAAACTATTACAACCCCTATGGTTCCATAGCATTGAGGCTAAAGGTCTTGTAAAACTACTACAACTCCCATGGTTCCATAGCATTGAACCATGGCAGCTCAAATGGGATCAAACTGTATACATTCTAGATCAGGCCTTGGCAAACTTCAGCCCTCCAGGTGTTTTGGACTTCAACTCCCACAATTCCTAACAGCCGATAGTCTGTTAGGAATTGTTGGAGTTGTCGTCCAAAACACTTGGAGGTCCGAAGTTTGCCCAGGCCTGTTCTAGATCGAGCATGGACGGGTGTTTTGGACTTCAACTCCCACAATTCCTAACAGCCTCAGGCCTTTTCTTTTTCCCCCTCAACCGCTTAAGGAGTTGTGGGAGTTGAAGTCCAAAACACCTGGAGAGTCCAAGTTTGCCCATGCCTGTTCTAAATGTACCCCAAATCTCACAGGAGGACTGACTCTGGGTAGGATTGCTACTTTGTATTATTACATTGGGTTGCTGTGTGTTTTTCGGGCGGTGTGGCTATGTTCCAGTAGCATTCTCTCCTGACATTTCGCCTGCATCTCTGGCAGGCCTCTCAGAAGTCTGTGGGAATGAGGCAAGTGGGGCCACTTCATTCACTGAGCATCGGGGTGCCTCTTCACCTGAACCTCCTTTAATCCATCTCCACCAGAGAGCATCCCTCGCACGCAGCACAAAGGGATTAAAATAGTTCAATTTCTACTGGAGAGAATTATTCAGTGTTAAACAAATATTCAATGACCTACAGCTCTGTTTTTGCATTTCCTGCTTTGCCTGTGACTCCAGGAGCAAAGCTGTCAGAGAATCACATCAATTGTGTGTTTGTGTGTGTGTGTGTGTGTTTCTGAAGATCACAAACCATTGTGCAATGGATGCCCAGATAATGTTGGGTTAGCGTTTCTCAACCTGGGGTCATGAGTGGGATGTCAGAAGGGTCACCTAAGACCCTCGGTAAACACAGTATTTTCTGTTGGCCATGGGAGTTCTGTGTAGGAAGTTTGGCCCAATTCTAACATCGGAGGGGTTCAGAATTGACAAAATCAATCCCCACCAATCCCACCAGTATTCAGATTTGGCCGTGTCGGGTATTTATGCCAAATTTGGCCCAGCGAATGAAAATACATCCTGCATATTATTAATAACAGTGCCAAAATAACAGTTATGGGGGTTCACGACAACATGAGGAACTGTATTACGGTGTTGCGGGATTAGGAAGGTCGAGAAACACCGCACTAGGTGGTATTGCACAACTATCCAATTCTATTTTATCTAGGTCAGGGCTGCCCAGGAAGTCGATCACGATCGAGACCGAAGGAGGTCGATCGCAGCCAGATGGGGCGCTTCTCAGAGGGGGTGGAGCCAGGCCGCACCAAGCCCCGCCCCCTCCCCAACTTCGGCACTCCCAGCAGCTTCTCCAGCCTTGAGGATGGCAGGGCCAAGCCAGCCTTGTGCTAGCTATGCCACCACTGGCTTGGCACTGCCATCCTCAAGCCTGGAGAAGCTGCTGGGAGCTCCAAAGCCAGAGGGGAGGGGGAGGGGGCGGGGCTTGGTGCGGCCTGGCTCCGCCCCCCTCTGGCTTCTGCTCCATCCAAAATCTAATAATAATAATAATAATAATACACTTTATTTATATTCCACTTTATGTCCCCAAAGGGACTCACAGCGAATTGCAATACATATATGAGGCAAACATTCAGTGACCTTTTACACAACATTGAACAATGACATACAACGGGGAGAAGGGTGTCGAGGGCGGGGCCAAGAGGAAGGGGTGCCGCTGCCGTCATCCCATCGCGGACTGTGGGGCCTGCATCGGCAAACAGCCTCCCACCCCGGAGAACAATCGGAGGAATGGCGGCTTTGGAGTGCCTGCCATCCCAGGAGGTGATCTGGGCCTGCAGCGGGAGCAGTCGGGGACCTGTAGCGGCTTCCCCTTTCAATCTCCAGCGTGTGGAGACTATGCTCAACTCCTGCCATGAGGTGGTGCTCTTGTTCCATTTCTCCATGACGAGGATCCGGTTGTCCGTAGATATCTCCAACTGTGTTGTTGACATATCTGCATGGGGCACCTTTTTATCTTCCCACTGAGGCTGTACCTATTGATCTACTCACATTGCATGCTTTGAACTGCTAGGTTGGCAGGAGCTAGAGTTGACAGTTAGAAGCTCACTCCGACTCGCAGCTTCAAATTGCCGACCTTTCAGTCAGCAGCTTTCTTGCAGCTAATGGTTTAACCCGCTGCGCTACCGCACCTTTGACTTCAATATGACACAAAGATATAATCAAAGAGCTGGAAGAGATCCAATCCAACCCCATTCTGTATTGTGGGGAGACACAATACAAGCACTCCCGATAGATGGCCAGTCTCCACAGAAGGAGACTCTACCAGACGCCACAAAAGCCACAGATTCCACTATGGAACAGCTGTAGCAGTCAGAAAGTTCTTCCTAACGTCGAAGTTGAATCTCTTTTCCCGCGATTTGACTCCTTGCTTTAGTCTCTGGAGCTGCAGAAGAATATACTGGCTCTATCTTCAATATGGCATCTTTTCAGATATCAACTCACTATACACAAAGCTAAACCACAGGGCATAAAGGGGCAGATCTATGGGAATAAAGGTGTAGACACGTGTTTGAGGTAAAAATCACAGGTATAATTATATGCACAGATTCAAGTGCTAAATAGCATAACAATCTCACAAAAAGCACAATGCAATGCAATTCATTCACAGTGTTCCAGATTCACATAATAACAATAGTAGTGCCCCTACAATGGTATGGGGCCAAGTACAATATTCCAATAGAATCTGTGTTCCCCTATCAATAGTCAAGAGTATAATAACTCATAAGCTAACGACTGAGTCAGAAAGGGAGCCTTGGTGGGTTGAAGAGCTGGCAAGCTGCTGGATGGGCAGGCGCCAACGGCTGGAGGTAAGCTGGCGACACCAAGATGGCCGTTTCGCGTAAACTCCGCTTCCTCAGGGCACTCAAAACTTCTGACCGCTCCTCCCCAGTGTTGTAGTAACACAATAAGGACTCAAAGTCGATACAGGAGATTTCGCGTTTCCGCGTTCTAATACATGTCAATGCTGTGAGTCATCTCCCGGGCTGGAATCACAGATAGGGGAACACAGGTTCTATTGGAATATTGTACTTGGCCCCATACCATTGTAGGGGCACTACTATTGTTATTATGTGAATCTGGAACACTGTGAATGAATTGCATTGCATTGTGCTTTTTGTGAGATTGTTATGCTATTTAGCACTTGAATTTGTGCATATGATTATACCTGTGATTTTTACCTCAAACACGTGTCTACACCTTTATTCCCATATATCTGCCCCTTTATGCCCTGTGGTTTAGCTTTGTGTATAGTGAGTTGTTCCCAGTGATTGCTCTGTTTGTGTATTGAAATCTTTTCAGATATATCAGTATGGCTCTCATGTCTCCTCTTAACCTTATTTTCTCCAAGATAAACAGATTCAGATTCCTAAGCCATTCCTCATTGGACTTCTAGACTTTTGATCATTTTAGTTGTCCCTCTCTGGACAATATCCTTCTTGAATTTTGGTGCCCGGAATTAGACGTAGATCTGATGAAGCCCCTTTGGACCCAGTTGGACTTATTTCCAAGTAAGTCTACTTCTTGTCAGGCCCCGCTGAAGGAAATGGGGCTCACTTCCTAATACAGATGGCACTGTTTCTGTTCCGTGTCCAACATCTCTCCCAGTTGGTTGGCGTGAATGCACACACGCAGTGTTCGAGAGACGCAAACGTGCTTTTCAAGCTCATGCGAAGTGATCACTCCGGAACGCTGGAGGCGATGCACAGATCTCTAGTCCCAAAACACAACGGAGCGTGCAAATCAATTGCATGTGTTGTGATGCAACAAGGCTGCGTATTGCTGCTTCGCCATCAATGGCAGACTGCATTGTATTTTGTAAAACAATGTAAGAAATTCGCTCATCTCTTCCATTTAGGAATGAATACAGGGCTCTGCCTTGGACACCACTGAGTCTTTGGACTTCCAGATGTTTTGGGCTTCGGCTTGCAGAAATCACCGCTCAAGGAGCTGAAGTCCCAAATACCTGGAGGGCCAGATCCAGCTTCTTTTTTTAAAAAAGATTTTTATTAGGTATAAATTTATTAGGGTTTGCAAGGGGTGTCAGAGGGATCACCAAAGACCTTCAGAAAAGAGTATTTTCTGTGAGTCATGTGGGTTCTGTGTCGGAAGTTTGGCCCAATTCTATCATTAGTGGAGTTCAGAATGCTCTTTGATTGGAGGTGAACTTTAAATCCCAGCAACTACAGCTCCCAAATGCCCAGATCTATTTTCCCCAAACTCCACCAGTGTTCATATTTGGGCAAATTGAGTATTCATGTCAACTTTGGTCCGGATCCATCATTGTTTGAGTCCACAGTGCTCTCTGGATGTAGGTGAACTACAACTCCAAAACTCAAGATCAATGCCTACCAAACCCTCCCAATATTTTCTGTTGATCATGGGAGTTCCGTGTGCCAAGTTTGGTTCAAGTCCATCCTTGGTGGAGTTCAGAATGCTCCTTGATTTTAGATGAACTACAAATCCCAGCAACTAGAACTCCCAAATCAATCCACCCCCAACCAACCAGTATTTAAATTTGGGTGGATGGGGTATTTGTGCCAAATTTGGTCCAGTGGATAATACATCCTGCACATCAGATATTTACATTACGATTCATAACAGCAATATTACAGTTGTAAAGTAGCAACAAAAATAATGTTATGGTTGGGGGTCACCACAACATGAGGAACTGTATTAAGGGGTTGTGGCATCAGGAAGGCTGAGAAACACTGTGCTAGAGAAAAGATATGCCACACAGATTATCAGTAAAGAATAAGGTATTTGATGTATTGTTAAAGGCTTTCATGCTTGGAATCACTGGATTGCTGTGTGTTTTTCAGACTGTATGGCCATGTTCCAGAAACATTCTCTCGTGATGTTTTGTCGGTGTCTGTGGCAGGCATCCTCAGAGGTTGTGAGGTCTCATAACCTCTGAGGATGCCTGCCATAGATGCAAGCAAAATGTCAGGAGATAATGCTTCTGGAGTATGGCCATACAGCCCGAAAAACTTACAGCAACCCAATAAGGTGCTTGTTATGCAGAGCAACATATATACAGTCACGTGAACAGTTGCATTGACTCACAATGTCCTTTGAGGGAGATTCAAAATGGCCCTTAGGTGTCCGTATGAAGGATCTTCTTCCAGCTGCTCAGAAGCAGAAAAATGCCAACTGTCTTGGTAAGGTCCCTGCACAGAAAACCTAAGCATGTAACTGTTGCCAAACCCCCTGGCTCGGCTAGCTTCTAAGCCAGGGGTAGGGAACCTATGGCTCGGGAGCCAGGTGTGGCTCTTTTCATGATTTCATCTGGCTCTCCAGAGCAGCCTGGGCCTTGGTTTCCCAGTATGCAGCGGGGAGGAGTGACGCAAATGTGCCGTGACTGCCACTTCCGCACCGCCATTGCCACCTCTACCTCATCCCCTGCTGCTCTCAGAGCCCTCTTCCTTCCTTTCTTTCTCCCGCTTCACCCTTTCCTTCTTCTTCTTCCTTTTCCCTCCCTCTCCCCCTTCACCCTTTCCTCCATTCTCTTCCTTCCTTCCTTCCTTCTTCCTTCCTTTCTCCTCTTTACCCTTTCCTTCTCCTTCTCTCCTTCCTTTTCCCTCCCTCCCTCTCTCCCTTCCTTCTTTCCTCCATTCTCCCTCTTCCTTCCTTCCTTCCTCTTCCTTCCTTTCTCCCCTTCACCCTTTCTTTCTTCTTCTTCCTTTTCCCTCCCTCTCCCCCTTCACCCTTTCCTCCATTCTCTTCCTTCCTTCCTTCCTTCCTCCTCTTTACCCTTTCCTTCTCCTTCTCTCCTTCCTTTTCCCTCCCTCTCTCCCTTCCTTCTTTCCTCCATTCTCCCTCTTCCTTCCTTCCTTTCTCCCCTTCACCCTTTCCTTCCTTCCTTTTCCCTCCCTTCTTTCCTCCATTCTCCCTCTTCCTTCCTTTCTCCCCTTCACCCTTTCCTTCTCCTTCCTTTCTTTTCACTTCCCTCTCTCCCCTTCTTTCTTTTCTTATTTTCCCTTCAATATTTTACTTTTCCCTCACTCCTTTTCCTTTCTTTTCCCCATCCTTTCCTTTCCTCCCTTCCCATTTCCTTCTTTCTTTTCCCCTCCTTGTCTCTCTCCTGCTTTTTTCTTCCTTTTCCATAGTTTGTTCTTCTTTTCTTCCTTCCTCTGTCTTTCTTTCTTTCCCCCTTCCTTCCTTCCTTCCGTCTTCTCTTCCTTCCCAGAGTCCTGAGCGTGCCTTTTGCAGAAACAGGTCTGAAGTGTCCCGTCATTCTGCTGGAGGAATCCTTTCCTCATAGTATGTACGTATAGACTCACATTTAGTTGAATTCAGTCTTAAAATATGTTATATATATTATAATGCTCTCACTGAAATACATTTCCAAATATTTTGCTTTCATGGCTCTCTGAGTCAAAAAGGTTCCCGACCGCTGTTCTAAGGCATGGCCCAACCAATCACCTTCCTGCTTTGCATTTTTCAGTTAACATACTCAGCAACTGATTTTTACATGCTCCAACAATCTCAACGACAATGACCCCTCCTCACTAGTGGCCAAGCTTCCAGGGAATGATGGGAATTAGACTCTAACAACAATCTCTGGGAAGCTGCAGGTACCACACCTGTGGAATGGATGGAGCAACAAATGGACAGTGGTCTGGCTCTGTATCCCACTGCTTCCTCCTACCTCCATGTCCTAATCTTCCGTGTTGGCAGCAGCCCCCTCCCCATTCATTCCTCTCTCCCCCAATTCTTTGCTCACACAGCCCACAGAGCGTAAGCGGCTTTCCTTCGGGAGGATTATGAAGATTAAAATAATTTACCGTCAAAGTCCCATAAATTATGCTTGAAATGTTTAAGATACAGAATATTTGAGTGTAGCTCTGCCCTTTGGGGATAAAAATAAATATAAGCCAAGCGCTCTCATCTCCTTTCCGGTCCGGCTCCATCTCACCTGATGAGAACGGGTCTCACGGCGTTTGCATTCACCGAAAGGGCTGCCAGGACATTACAATGTATGCACAATTGCATAATGGCAGCCAGCGAGGTGGCGAAAATGTCACAGGCCACTGATGTACATCTCATGTTCCCTCTATATCAGTGGTTCTTAACCTTCCTAATGCCACAACCCCTTAATACAGTTTCTCATGTTGTGGTGACCCCCAACCATAATATTAATTTCGTTCCTACGTCGTAACAGCAATTTTGCTACTGTTATGATTCATCGTGTAAATATCTGATCTGCAGGGTGTATCTTCATTCACTGGACTAAATTTGGCACAAATTCCCGATTTGCCCAAATTTGAATACTGCTAGATTGGGATGAGATTGACTTTGTCATTTGGGAGATGTAGTTGCTGGGATTTATAGTATGCCTACAATCAAAGAGCATTCTGAACTCCACCAATGATGGAACTGAACCAAACTTGGCACACAGAACTCCTACAACCCACAGAAAATACTGGAAGGGTTTGCTGGGCATTGACCTTGAGTTTTGGAGTTGTAGTTCACCTACATCCAGAGAACACTCTGGACTCAAACAACAATGGCTCTGGCTCAAACTTGGCGTGAATACTCAATTCGCCCAAATGTGAACACTAGTGGAATTTGGGGAAAATAGACTTGACATTTGGGGGTTGTAGTTGCTGGGATTTATAGTTCACCTACAATCAAAGAGCATTCTGAAGTGCAACAAATGGAATTGAACCAAAATTGGCACACAGCACTCCTATAAGCAAGAGAAATACTGGAAGGGTCTGGTGGGCATTGACCTTGAGTTTTGGAGTTGCAGTTTGCCTACATCCAGGTAACACTCTGGACTCAAACAATGATGGCTCTGGACCAAACTTGGTGTGAATACTTAATTTGCCCAAAGTGGAATTTGGGGGAAATAGACTTGACATTTGGGGGTTGTAGTTGCTGGGATTTATAGTTCACCTACAATCAAAGAGCATTCTGAACCACACCAACGATAGAATTGGACCCACACAGAAACCCCCATAACCAACAGACAATACTGGGTGTTCTGGTGGTCTTTGGCGACTCTTCTGACACCCTGTCACGACTCCCCCAGGGGTCCTGATCCCCAGGTTGAGAAACACTGCTCTAGATTGTTGTTGTTACATAGGGCAAAGCATTTCATGTCTCTCACTTAGTAGAAACAAGTTTGGGGCCACAGTTTCCCAAATCTTCCCCATGCAAGATATATTATTTATTTATTTACTTTGCTTCTAGACCGCCTCTCTCAGCCCGAATACTCCAAAACCCATCTTCCCAAGCTCTGGTTTTGGGTACAAGATGAAACCTGTATACCTCTGACAAATGGATTAAAGTCTTGTGCTGGCAGGACCGCTGACTGATGGGTCAGCGGTTTGAATCTGCAGAGAGCGGGTTGAGCTCCCTCTGTCAGCTCCAGCTCCCCATGCAGGGACATGAGAGAAGCCTCCCAGAAGGGTGGTAGAACATCAAACATTTGGGCAACATCCTTGCAGGCGGCCAATTCTCTCGCACCAGAAGTGACTTGCAATTTCTCAAGTTGCTCCTGACATGGAAAAAGATCTTCCTCCCTTTACCCACTCTGAAGAACATGCTACCCGAGGCAAGTGACTTGCAGGAGAGTTTGTAAAAGGTGTTCAACCTGCCCGATTGCTCTCGCTTGTGGCACTGCAGGAACATCTTTCCCAGCTGAGGCTTACCTTCATGGGATCTGGTTCACTTTACGTCACGATGCTACATTTCCCCCACTCTAACGTTAAATTTTCTCTCTTTTTTTGGCTGGCTTTGTCTCAGCTGGGCCTAATTGTGTCATTTCCCATTCTGCTTTAGCATGTGGCGCACGGAGCATCATTAGCAACCACAGGCGGCAAGATCATCCATCGCGGCAGCTTCCCAAGATGGGGCTTTCCAGTCAATTTTCACTTAACGTTGTTTTGGTACAAATGGTCTGAACGTGTTGCATCTTATAACCAGGTCTCTCAATATGTATGTATTCATAGTCTTACCTACATATTTTAACTGTGTTGTCCTCAAGCCTTGAGGAGAGACAAGTAATAAACAAAATCAATTATTACGCTATGTAACTTGAGTTTCGTTATAAAGTCGTTTCCTAATTGGTTCTATCAGAAAAACATGGAAACCATTTATTAAACTGCAAAAGCTTTGTTTTGGCACGAGGGACATCCTGCAGAACATTTTGCTCTAGTTTTTCAATGACTATCTCAGCCAATTCAACATAGGAAATCCTTTGGCTGGGCCACCCGGGCGATAGGGATATCCATCTGCCAACCCTGGATGGCATGGCACTATGCCCGTCACCATTAGTAAAAAGCCTGGGTGTCCTTCTGGACACGGGCGGTCTAAGGTAATTTTATATGGTAAGCGAACGTAATTTTGGTACCCCCCCAAACGTTATTTTGGTGCCCCCCCATGTAAAACAAATATACAATTATAATATCACAATACCATTAGTAGTATTATATTGTATCAATGTATATACAATATATTATAGTACATACTCATACTATATACTGTCATCTACGACAGGCAAGGAGGCTGGCCCCCTATCTCTCCCGGAACGACCTGGCCACGGTGATCCAAGCCACGGTCATCTCAAGGCTAGATTACTGCAACGCGCTCTACGTTGGCCTTCCTCTGTCGGCGACCCGGAAGCTCAAGCTGGTGCAGAACACTGCCGCCCGGCTCCTGTCTGGCACCCCAGCAGGCTGCCACATAACACCTGTTTTGCAGGATCTGCACTGGCTGCCAATTGAGCACCGGATCGCCTTCAAAGTGTTGGTTCTCACCTTTAAGGCCTTGCACGGTCTGGGGCCAGCGTATCTGAGGGACCGTCTCACCCCATACTGCCCTTCGAGATCACTACGGTCCGAGGATGCCAACTTCTTGGAGGTACCTTCGGCGAAGCTTGCAAGACTAACATCTACCCCCCCGGAGGGCGTTTTCTGTCATAGCTCCCACGCTGTGGAACGCCCTTCCGGCCGGCACCCGGGCCATGAAGGACTTGCTCCCGTTTAGGCGGGCCTGCAAAACTCACTTGTTTAAGCAGGCCTTCGGCGGGTAGGTCCCGCTCACCCTGGATTTGTGTCATTGCTTTTTATTGTGTTATTGTTGTTTTTAATTGTTTTTATTGCTCTGTATTTTATTGTGCCTTCGGCTCCTGTGAGCCGCCGCGAGCCCCTGGGAGTCGGCGGCATAGAAGCCCGAATAATAAAATAAAAATAAAATAAAATATATTATATCATAATTATATTATACTACATTACAATATAATTATATTATAATATATTGACATTATAATATAATATAACATTCTATTCTATTATTATTATTATAAAATAAAAAATAAAATTATTTATTTAAAAAAAATATCCTCTACTAAATATTTTCATTATTCCTATAAAACTCAAATAACCCAAAAACAAGTAAAATTGGGTTGAGGTGGGCGGGTGTGGTAGGGTTCACACGTGATTGGGCCTGGCGAGGGA
The DNA here is from genome assembly GCA_030556195.1 of Anolis apletophallus. NCBI lineage: Eukaryota > Metazoa > Chordata > Lepidosauria > Squamata > Anolidae > Anolis > Anolis apletophallus. The sequence continues at coordinate 34,223,254 of JARBWK010000015.1, read as the reverse complement.
GTTCGCCTCAGTTCGGTGGCTACTTCCGGTGGTGGCTGTCAGGAGGCAATACGTCGCCAATACCCCTTTGGCTCCACCCCCCTCTCCCTTTGTCTCCACCCCCTGCCTGCCCAATTGGGTCACCGTATTCGGCGGCAGTGCGGAGACAAAGTGAGAGGGGAAGCACTCCCTGCCTGCCCGATAGGGAGTGTTTTGCTTACAGGCTTCTGCGCACAGGAGCTACTGGGCATGCCCAGAGGTTTTCGCGCATGTGCAGTTGCTCCTGCACTCAACTTCAGTTCCGGAGCAACAGCGCGTGCGCGAAAACCTCCACGCATGCCCAGAAGTGGCGTCAGAGCACACAAGGCCAGGGCCCAAATGCAGGCAGCCACGGCGCTGCCTGAGGAACATTGGCAGGGCCAGGACGCTGTCTGGCGCCGGCGCCCGGCAGGAGGGGGAATTCGCGCCTTCCCAGGTGGCGCCCCATGCGGCCGCTTCCTTGGCCTACCTGTAGGACCACCCCTGCTTCTGGACCCTCTACTGTCAATGGAGGCCCAAATCTCCACTGTCAGTAGAATTGCTTTCTTCCATCTGCGACAGGCAAGGCGTCTGGCTCCCTGTCTGTCCCGCAGCGACCAAGCCACGGTGATCCAGGCCATGGTCATCTCAAGACCTGACTACCGTAATGCTCTTTACATTGGTCTACCCTTGACGGTGATCTGGAAACTTAAACTCGTGCAGAACGCTGCAGCCCGACTGCTCGCAGGGGAACCTGCAATTTGTCGTATTACACCGGTTCTCCAGGGTCTGCATTGGTTTCCTATTGAACACCAGATCACCTTCACGGTATTAGTCTTGACTTTTAAGGCCTTGTATGGTCTGGGGCCAGTGTACTTGAGGGATCGTCTGTTCCCATACAACTCCCCGAGATCTCTAAGGTCAGAGGATCAGAACCTCTTACATATCCCTAGGATGAAATTGTTCCATCTGACTACAAGTCGCCGAAGGGCATTTTCTATCATCGTCCCGGTCCTATGGAATGCCTTGCCACCCGAAACACAAGCCTTGCGTAGTCTGAGCACCTTTGGCAAAGCTTGTAAAACTTACTTATTCAGGCAGGCCTTTGAGTCCTTAATAATCTGCTTTAATCCTGTTTTAACCTTGTTTAAATCCTGTTGTTTTATTACTATTGTTTTATATAAAGTCTGTTGTAAACCGCCCCGAGCCGCTGGGAGTGGCGGTGTACAAATCCAATAAATAAATAAATAGTTTGTGGCAGTGACAAAAACGAAGTTTCTGTTCTGTTTTGCCCCAGAAACAGCCTTACAACAGGAGTAGAAATAACTAAAAAAAAAGCTTTACTTCAGCAAAATAATAAAAACAATGCAAACAGCAGTAAAGGAAACGGAAGCTAAAGTCCAATATTCATTATTTATTTATTTATTTACTATATTTCTATACCGCCCCTCTCAGCCCGAAGGCGACTTGAAGCGGTTTACACATGGCAACCAGTGCCCAAAATGTAAAATACAATTAAAAACAAATAGCAATGGAAGGTCTTACAGCAGACGTGAAACAAAAGTTTTTGGCCACAAGTCTTCACAGCAGAGAGAAGCAAGAGTCATTGGCAAAACACTTACAGTATACAGAAACAAGAGTCCTTGGCAAGAAGTCTGGTGCAAAGCCAATGCTGTTGCACAGAGACCAGAACACAAACACACCAAGTAGGTCGGTTGCTGCCAGTGCTGACTTTTGGCTTCACTGCCCTGATCTCCCAGCACAGATGTTCCTAGGGCAAGACCTGATTGCTTCACATTTTTGCTGTGATTCTACCTTACCTTCTTCTTTCTTCTTTTTCCCTTCACCATTCTTGAATGGACCTGTAGTATGTCATCCTCACCTTCCCCTTCCTCCTCAATACTTGGCCCCAAATCCCCAAGTCCTACCTCTTCAGCCTCCTGTTGTATCTCCTCCTCAGGTGTGTTTTCAGGTGAGCTTTCTTACCCATCCAATTCCTTATCTGGGGTTGCTATGAGAGAACTAGATGAAAGGTATCCGCCAATCACTGCATTTCCCTGTCTGCTGGGACAGACAGCTTCACTTTCAAGCCCATCTCACATACAGGATCGTGATCTAAAATCCCCTTATTCCCCTCATTAAAAGAACCATCCACCAACCTCCCAGGTTTTGGAATACTGATCCCCACATCTGGTTGAACCACAACACAGAACATGTTTCAAATGTTGTTACATTGTGTTATTATTATTATTGTTATTTCCACCTCTTTCAACCTCTGTGCATGAGCCTTGAATTATGACAGGGCTGTCCAACTTCTACCGGACCTTGGGTCGGAATTCCGGTCACTGATCACCTGGGGGGCCAAGCCCCCCGGCTCTGCCCCCTCCCCTCCCCCGGCTCCACCCCCTCCCCGCCCCCGACTCAAAAATATACAATTAAATATTATATTATTTAAATAGGGGGAGAGGGAGGGATGGATGGAACACATGAGGGGCATAAATATACAATTACATATAATAATAACATAAAGGGAGCCCCCTGCTTCAGCCTACCTTCCCAAACGCGCAGGATCCAGGAGTAGCTGGACCACAAGAGAGACAACGACCGAAGAAGCTCCAAATCGCGTCTGTGTGGGCCGCAGGGATTCAGTAGCCGAGATTTCGGCAACAGGAGTAGTATCGCGAGACTACGCGAGCCACACGGGATTTCGATCGAAATCCCGTGTGGATGGCGTAGTCTTGCGATACTTCCTCCGAAACCCAGAAGTGGGTAATTTTTAAAAATTTTTTATTTAATTTATTTTTCTATTTTTATTTTTTATTAAAAAGCTGAGCGGGCCGCAGGCAAGGGGCTGGTGGGCCGTGTACGGCCCGCGGGCCGCCTGTTGGGCAGGCCTGAGTTATGATATCCTAATGGCCTAGAGAAGAAGTAATGTTATCCCATGTGGATGAATGAAATAGTGGATACTGGTTCCGTGGATACAGGGGTTGAACTGTACTTGAGTCTGTATCACCTACTGACCTGACTTCAAATCTAGCTTAATGAATTTTCACTAATATCTAAAACGTTTTTATAAACTCCGAAGTTAGAGGTGCAAAGGATTTGAGAACTGAAAAGACACACTTTCTTAAGGCAAAGCTACTTTTGGGGATTGCAACTACCTCCAGGCAGCTGGTTGGGAATTCTGGGAGTTATAGTGGACTATAGCGTGGACTAGATAAAGCTTTTCCCTGATTGCAATCATCATTGCAAAAGATGTCTAAAAATGTCTAATGGGAGCACAGCAAGTGCACCTTGAATGTCCATCTGACCTTGTGCCTGCGGATGCTCTGGCCAAATTAAAAGCAAAGGCCAGGCAGTGAGCCTAATGCATCCAAACAGACCACAATGACCTTTCCTTAGTCTGAACAACCTTTCTTTGCTCTCTTTCTCTCTCTCTCTGGAGTTTTACTTGGGGCCACTTCCAAATGGAACGAACCAGAGTGTAGAGTTGAGTGTCAGGCACACTGATCCAATGTGCTTGACATCTACATAAAGTGCACAAAAATCTTGCTTAGATCTGGGCATCGGAATGGGAAATCCCATTCGCTAGGCTGCTGCAAGGCGTGCTTCCTGGGGCTGCCCTTCAAGACTAGCTGGAAAATTGCAATTGCTTAGCAAAGGAGATATAACCTAACTTTTGGACAAAGCATGAGTCCTACGACCAGGAGTACCAATAAATGTGTCGGTACATCATACACTAACTTCAGGATTGATCCCTTCCATTCCTCTTGTAGTGTTATTTTGACTGCCTTAAACCTATGACCTGACCATCACATAAGATAATGATGAGAGTTGCATCTACATTGTAGAACTGATGCAGTTTGAAACCATTTTAACAGCCGTAACGTCTTATTATTATATTATTTGTTACACACAAGATTAGTACACAGCAAAAAGATCACTATGCTGGCTTTTGAATTTGATAACACGTCGTACACTTCTCAAGTGTGTAGGACTGTGTGATAATACATGCAGGTCCGAATAGAGGGGCCTTCTGCAGCTGACAGATGGGAATTTTGCCCTCGCCATTGTTTTTAAGTGCAGGCCAAGGTCTTTAGGCACTGCGCCCAGTGTTCCGATCACCACAGGGACCAACTTGACTGGCTTGTGCCAGAGTCTTTACAAGTAAAACAAGCAGTTGAAGAAGAAAAACACGCCCTGGTAGAATATGTCAAGGAAAGCCAAGAAAGGGCTTGGCCAACTCACCGGCCGAACGGGTTGCGGTGTGGGGATGTCCTCACTGCCATCTTAAATAAACCTAGTGGAGATTGCAGAGTACAGACTGTAACACGCTCAAGGTCATGAAATACAAACACAATAAAGCAATAATAATGGTATATTCAGTCAAGGCAGAAATGCATCAAAAATGAGAATAATAACACAATGAATATAGATCCCCATACACAATGTAACACAATGTAATTCAGTGGCAATAATGCAGGCAAATGCCGAGGTATGCAATGTAAACAATGAATGAATTAACAAACGGTGGCGGGGAGCAGCATACACACCCGCTGTGAGATTCCTCACGCTCATAAATCATAAAGTTCATCAAAGAGTCCCAGTGCATACCACACGTGTGAGGGGAAAAAAGATGCAATGCGCTGCCTGGGGAAGACGCTCGGATGGGCTGCTACGGAATAAGGTGCAAGGCCAAGATCCGTTTCACTGGTTAGCTTCGTCAGGCGGCTGAATAACGCCAGGCAAATGCCGCGTCACAGGAGACCGATTCTGAATAACAACAACAATAATAACAGTAATAAGATAAAACCCATCTCAGCAATGTAAACGTGGGGGAGGTGGCTGGCCTACCTAGGTTGGAGGACTTCCAATGCACCACTGCTCCTGTGGACCCAAGGGGTGGAGTCCCAGGGAAATGCTGATGTTATATATGCTCGCACCTGGGCCCCACTCATGCGTAGGGCCGAAGGGGGAGGCCTCGTTGAGCCCGACCGGATATTCGGATTGTAGATTGTGAATCCACCAGGTCTCACGCCTGATAAGGGCATCATGATTATTGGCATGTACACTGGTGACAACCCTCTCCAGAGCCGCGAACCGGAAAGACTCAGGGCTGTGGTCATGTGTCAAGAAGTGACGGTATAGGATGGTGTTGTCCTGTGCTGTACGTATCCTGGAACGATGTTCCGAAATGCGGATGCGCAAGGGGCGTGACGACATCCCCACGTAGTATTGGCCACACCCACAAATGATGACATAAATTGTGTTTTCTGTATTGCAATTGAGAAAGTCACGAATAATGAATCGTCTATGGGATTTCGCACTGGTGATGTCCTTACATCTAATTGCTTGGTACAGGATCGAACAACCCCCGCATGGCCAGAATCCTGACGTGGAATGGGTAAACATCCGTTTTCTAGATAATGTAGAATGTACTGTCAGGTCCTTAAAATTGCTGGTGCGTTTATACGCCCATGGGGCATTCGCAAAACGCTGGAATGGAGGGCAATATATCCCAGTACTTCTTGACAATGCTGACAATCTCGCGACTGTGGGGAGTGAAGGTCAGAGGCCACACCACTCGAGTCTGAGGAGGATTGCGCTTTTTGGTAAGGAGAGAGTCCCTGCATACACCATTAGCCTTGATGCGGGCCTGTTGTATTACCCGTGTAGGGTAACCTCGGGAGATGAGCGGGTCCCCAAACTTATCGGCATCGTCAATTGACCCCACTGACAAACAAAATTGTTCAAACAAAATTGCAATGTGCGGCATGATGACTCTCTCTCTCTCTCTCTCTCTCTCTCTCTCTCTCTCTCTCTCTCGCGAGGGCGAGGGCAGGGGGAGAGTGCTGCGAGGGGGTGGGGGAGGAGGGAATGGCGCCTCCCCCCTTGCCATCGCCCCCGCCCCCTTGTCAAGGAAGGAGGGCGCGAGGATGAGGCGGAGGGAAGCCCCACCCCCGGGGCCACTGCCGCGCATGCCCAGCAGCGCCTCGAGAACGGGGCTTCCTTTCCTCCTCCTCCCCGCGACCACCTTCCTTGACTGAAGGAAGGCGGTCGCGGCGAGGAGGAGGAAGAGGCGGAGGGAAGCCCTGCCTCTGGGGCCGCTGCCGTGCATGCCCAGCAGTGGCCCCAGGGGCAGGGCTTCCAAAGTGTGGCCTAGGGCTCCAAAAGGAGTTAATCCGGGCCTGCCCCTGGGGTGCTGAGTTCCAGTGACCGGTATTGGGCCGGTGACACCCAGGCACGCAAGCATCTTCGGACAACTGAGGGCTGTCCCTCTCTTGATCCAGGACCCATGCATGGCCGCCAACCCTTGTTCCTGTTTTCAATAAATGAGTTGTGGTCAATTTTTATCCAAACCCTTGTGTTCGTGCCTCATTGGTTTACTGGCGGGAGGTGTATCACCCATGCACACGCAACCTGCTTTAATTGAAGTCAATAATCGAAAACATCTCAAAGCACAGCAGACAAAGAATCCGTACAAGAAAACTGCAATGAGCTGACAGAGCTGACAGTTGTCAAAACAAAGCATTGCATGGGCAGTTCCTTGACAAAATGAAGGAAAAGTTGATAAGGAGAAGACCTGGTTATGGCTCATGAATGGAACCCTGAAGAAGGAGACAGACGAAGGCCTGATTCTTGCAGCCCAGGAGGAAGCCATCAGAACCAATGCCATTAAGGCCAGGATCGAAAAATCAGCTGATGAACCAAAACGCAGACTGATCCAGGAAGCGGATGAAACCATTGATCATATCCTCAGCTGCTGCAAGAAAATCACACAGATGGACTACAAACAGAGGCACAACTCTGTGGCCCAAATGATTCACTGGACCTTATGTCACAAGTACCACCTGCCAGCAGTAAAAAACTGGTGGGATCCTAAACCTGCAATAGTAGTAGAAAATGAACACGCAAAAATACTGTGGGACTCTCAAATCCAGACTGACAAAGTTTTGGAACGCAATACACCAGACATCACGATTGTGGAAAAGAAAAAAGCACCACAGTTCAAAAGCATCTCTCTTCCTTCGCTCAGCCTTCCCTATGGTCCAGCTCTCACATCAGTAGTTTATTACGGGGAATACCGTTGCTTTTACTATGCGGATCTTCGTTGCCAGTGTGATGTCTCTACTCTTCACTATTTTATCGAGATTGGTCATTGCTCTCCTCACATAAGGAAATGTCTTCTGATTTCCTGGCTGCCATCTGCGTCTGCAGTAATCTTTGCACCTAGAAATACGAAGTCTGTCACTGCCTCCATGTTTTCTCCCTCCATTTGCCAGTTATCAATCAGTCTGGTTGCCATAATCTTGGGTTTTTTTTAATGTTTAGCTGCAACCCAGTTTTTGCACCTTCTTCTTTCACCTTGATGAGAAGGCTCCTCAGCTCCTCCTCGGTTTCAGCCATCAAAGTGGTTTCATCTGCATATCTAAGGTTGTTAATGTTTCTTCAATTTTAACCCCAGCCTTGCATTCATCAATACTGAAAACTTGAATACTGGAAGGGTTTGGGAGGGATTGATCTTGATTTTCACCGGGAATGTGTCGCAGCTGGCTGGATGTCAGCTGCATAAGATCTCTACGGACCAGAAGGTCATGAGTTCGAGGCCTGCCCGGGTCGAGGTGGGCTCTCGACCTATTGTGTAGCCTGTTGTCGACCTTTGCAACCCGAAAGACAGTTGCATCTGTCAAGTAGGAAATTAAGATACCACTTAGTGAGGAGGCTGAATTTAACTGATTTACGAGGCCATAAAAAGATCTCCAGAAAACACGCTGAGGAATGAAGGAGTGCGGCAGCTCCCCCTGGTGGCCAGATGTTAAATTGCCTCTGTCTGTCTTGTGTGTTTGTGTGTCTAAATGTAATGTGTACATTGTAATCCGCCCTGAGTCCCCTGCGGGGTGAGAAGGGCGGAATAGAAATGAAGTAAATAAATAAGTAAATAAATAATAAATTTTCGGAGTTTATTTATTTATTTTTTATTATTTGGATTTCTTGGTCGCCCCTTCCAAGTGGCTCGCGGCGACTCACAACCGTTAAAAACAATTACAATCAATAAAAACACAGTAAAACACAGTAAAAAAATACATGGCACATATTAAAACATGGTTGGATGTACACATCCACAGTTAAAACAGACAATGGTGCCTGATCGCTACATAAGGTCATGGCCCTTAGCCATATCGTGGAGCCTTAGCCTTGCTCCGACCCAAAAGCCTGTATGAACAGGTGGGTTTTACAGGCCTTTTGAAAGGCCAGTAAAGTGGGCATCGCGCGCGAATGGCAGGAGGGAGAGCGTTCCATAACACAGGAGCAATAACGCTAAAAGCTCTCCTCCGGGTTGTGGTCAGGTGGAGGGCTGCATGACTTGGTACCGCCAAGAGGTTCGATGATTCGGATCTCAGTGGTCTTAACGGACTATATGGGGAGAGGCGGTCCCTGGGATACACCGGCCCCAGACCGTTCAAGGCCTTAAAGGTTAAAACCAGCACTTTGAAGGTGATTCGGTGCTCAATTGGGAGCCAGTGCAGTTCCCGCAGGACCGGCATGATGTGGCAGCGAGATGGAAGACCTGCCACTAGCCGGGCTGCGGTGTTCTGCACCAGCTTAAGCTTCCGAATCACCAACAGAGGAAGGCCAACGAAGAGAGCATTACAGTAGTCCAGTCTTGAGATGACTGTGGCTTGGACCACTGTGGCTAGGTCCAAGTAGGGAGCCAGCTTCCTCGCCTGCCGGAGATGATGGAATGCTGTTCCGCTGATGGTGGAGATATGTTTCTCCATCGTCAGATGGGAGTCAAGCGTGACTCCTACAACCAGAGAAACTGTGAACCCCAATGCCAATTGACCTGAATTGAACTTGGCACATAGAACCACCATGACCAACTAAAAATACTGGAGGGGTTTCAGGGGAACATTTCTGGAAGAGCATGGCTTATCCAAGGCCACCGAATAGGTTTGCATGACCAAGCAGAAACTCAGGCCCTAGGTCCCCAGAATGACTGCCCAACATTCAAACAACAATGCCACAGTGGCTCTGTTTGTCTTCCCCTTCAGGAACTTCATATGGATCCAAAATCGTCTTTGCTGTATTTCCCACCCACTGATTGTAGCCTGCCTTCTGGAGCAGCAAGGAACACATCTGTTGCGTCTCCTGCGTGACAGCCCTTCAGATATTTAAAAACAGCTACCTTTTCTCCCCTTGGTTTTCTCTTGCCTTTGTCAGTATTTCAGAAGAACGAACTGGCCAAGCCAGCTCTGAAGTCTTCTTTGTCTAAGGACACCCTTTGACATGTATAAGGTTAAAGGTTAAAGGTATAAGGTTAAATCAACAGGGGGCTCAAAGGTGAGCACACTCAGGGATGGAAAGAAAAATTTGGAAATATTTGGAAAACGAGCCAAAACTCTGATGGAGAAAGAAGAACTGGATATAGAAGGGAAGTTATGTGTGTGTACAATTGTGAAGACGCGCCTGGGGTCTTTGGCTTAGAATAGGAACAAGGACGTGACATCTCTTCCCAGGGGACTTCTTCTTGCCTTCTCATAGAGAACTGGAACTCTCAAGGACCAAACCAGTCACTTTAGATCAGTGTTTCCCAACCTTTTTTGAGCTGCGGCACACTTTTAAAATTAAAAAAATCCGGGGGCACACCACCAACCAAAATGACACAAAATGACACTCTAACACAGTAAAGAACGGCTGGGGGTTGGTGGCCTGCTGGGAGCAGCTGCTGGGAGTGCCGAAGCTGGGGGAGGGGGAGGATCCAGGCCGTGCCATGTCCCGCCCCCTCCCCCCGGCTTCAGTTCTCCCACAGCTTCGCCTGCCTTGAGGGGGCAGTGCCAAGTCAGCATTGTGCTGGCCCTGCCACAACTGGCTTGGCACTGCCCCCTCAAGGCTGGCAAAGCTGTGTGAGCGCTGAAGCTGGAGGGGGGGCATGCCCTGCCCCCTCCCCCAGCTTCAGCTCTCCCACAGAGGAGGAGCATGAGCGGTGGACGGGCTTCAGTGGGCGGGGCTCCTCCTCCGCGCGGCTTCAGCGAGCGAGGGGCGAGAGTCATGGCAGGAGTCATGGCGGATTGGAGGCTGGCTGGGGAAACGGCCGAAGGAGGCGGCGCCCCGGCCCCTTCTTCTTTTTCTTCGCCACCGCCCAGCCCTTCCTCCTCCTCCCCCAAGCAGCAGGAGTTCAGCAGGAGGAGAGGGGAAGGAAGGGGGGCAGAGAGCTTTTCTCGCGGCACACCTGATGATCGCTCACGGCACACTGGTTGAGAAACACTGCTTTAGATAACTCAAACAGGCTTTATTGTTCACAAAAGGAGTTATCTTATAAAGGTACTAAACCTGGTTCTCCAAACAGGGGTAAAATAAAATATACATTACAGTTCTTTAGTTGTTTGAGTCCAGGAAGCCCTCAGCCGGATGGCTTTCCAAATTCTCTCTCTCTCAATGGCTTTGAGGTGAGAACTCTCTTAGCCCCAGTCAAATGGCCTATATTGAAGGCACAGAGCCTTCCTCTTGGTGCCAAATGACTAGTTGAAGGCGCTTGAGATGCCACAGTCCCATCCAGGTGTGCTGGATATGCAGAATGAATCCAAGATATGAAGAGTTGGTGCTAGAGAATGCCTGACTGAGGCCTGGCTGGCAAACCCTCTAACACGTCCTCTTCTGTAGAGATGCAGGCAAAATCTAAAGGGAAAGCTAGATTTCCAAAGTCTCAAGGGGGAGGAAAAACAAACTTAACATGATTGACAGCTCTAAAGAACCAATCAATGCAACCAAAACTTAACAACACTAAACAAACTAGCTGAAACATAATCCAATAGTTTAAACCTTGCAACTTAAAGTCTTATACACAGGTGGCATCAGCCACGCCTTCACAACAATACAATAAACCAACTGTGATTCATATACAGTATGTCTATGGAGACTCTTTATCGAAGGAGAAGGAGAGGGAAAAGGAGATGGAGGGAAAGGAGATGGATAAGGAGAAGAGGAAGGAGAAGGAGATAGAGAATGAAAGAGAAGGAGAAAGAGAAGAAGATGGAGCAGGAGAAGGGGAAAGAGGTGGAGAAGGAGAAGAGGAAGGAGAAGGGGATGGTGATGGCGATGAGATGAAGCAATAAAAGAAGTAGAAGGAGAAAGGGAGGGAAAAGGAGATGGAGGAGAAGGAGATGGAGAAAGAGAAAGAGGAGGTGGGGAGAAAGTGAAGGAGAAAATGGAGAAGAAGGTAGAGAAGGAGATGGGGAGAAGGTGGTGGTGGAAATGGAGAAGGAGATGGTGATGGAGATGAAAAAGGAGGAGGAGAGATGGAGAAGTAGAAGGAGAAGAAGGAAGAGGAGGAGATAAAAAAGGAGAAAGAGAAGGAAAAGATGAAGGAGATTAAAAAGAAGAAGGAGGAGATGGAGAAGAGGAAGGAGATAGAGAAAGAGAAGGTGGAGGTGGGGAGAAAGTGAAGGAGAAAGTGGAGGAGAAGGTAGAGAAGGAGATGGGGAGAAGGTGGTGGTGGAGATGGAGAAGGAGATGGTGATGGAGATGAAAAAGGAGGAGATGGAGAAGTAGAAGGAGAAGAAGGAAAAGGAGGAGGAGATAAAGAAGAAGGAGAAAAAGAAAGAGAAGGAAAAGATGAAGGAGATTAAAAAGGAGGAGGAGATGGAGAAAGAGAAGGTGGAGGTGGAGGTTGGGAGGAAGGGAAGGAGAAAGTGGAGAAGGTAGAGAAGGAGGTGGGGAGGAGGTGGTGGTGGAGATGAAGAAGGAGATGGTGATGGAGATGAAAAAGAAGGAGGAGGGGGAGATGGAGAAGTAGAAGGAGGAGAAGGAGGAGAAAGAGAAGGAAAAGATGGAGGAGGAGATGGAAAAGAGGAAGGAGATGGAGAAGAGGAAGGAGATGGATATGAAAATGAAGAAGAGGGAAGAGGAAGGAAGAAAAGGAGAAGAAGGAGACAGATGTTGATTATGAAGTCATGTTAGAAGATCTAGAGCTTCTTAGAAAGAGCATATTTATCGAGTCTAATCAAATCTGCAAAAAGTTGACTTGACAATGTGGTGGAATAACTCTACCTGGGTGTGTAACCTTTTGCCATCCTTCTTCTCAGTGTATTAATGGGTTTCCTACACATTGCTGTACGCACCTGTTAGTTTGCCAAGTGTGCTTTACAATCACCATTCCCTTCAAGGCAGGCTCGGATTAACAGCCTTTTGCGCCCTAGGCCACACTTTGGAATTACGCCCCCTTTAAACCAACACCCCCTCTCCCCCCCTCCGCCTCACGCCACCACACCCTTCCCGTCCTGTGCCAATGGGGCTGAGGGGAAAGGTGCGTGCGTGCTGTCATTGAAGAGAAGGGGACTGCCCCCTTTGTGTGGCAGGCCGGGGAGCGAGTTCATTACCCCTTGGGAAGGACTCAAGGAGGCAGAGGAGGGTGAGCGAGTGCCGCAGGGCCGAGGCCCAAAGGGACGGGGAAAGCCGGGCTGGGTCCAGAGCATGCTCTTACATAAGAACATAAGAAGAGCCATGCTGAATCGGACCTCAGCCCATCTAGTCCAGCGTTCTGTATCACACAGTGGCCCACCAGTTGTACATGGGGATCTCGAGCAGATCTCTTTGTCCGGGGCAGCGGCTTCAGAGGTGGTCCCCGTGCGGCTCATGGCCCAGTGGCTGCAGAGAGTCGGGGCCTTCCACCTCAGGCTTCCTTCCGGGCCTCCACGCCGCATGCCGCCCTTCTTTCCCGCGGCCTCATCTTCCCTCAGCAGCCTGCAAAGGAAGCCGCTCTGAGCCAGGCCAGGCCAGGCCAGACGCCCCCTCCCCTCCCCTCAGGCGCAGAAGCACTGGCTGAGAAGCAGCGGCGTAGATGGATGGGCTGAGGCTGACGCAGTGAGTACGAGTGTTGCCTCCACGGGAGCCTGGCCTTGGCTCCGCCTCCTTTTGGGTACCAGGTGGCAGGAGCCAATTGCGGCGCAATTTTTAAATTATTTTATAACATTTTTTTGGGTCCGTGATCTGTGCCCCCCTCAGCTTGCGCGCCTAGGCCATGGCCTATGTTGGCCCTATGGGTAATCCGGGCCTGCTTCAAGGGGGGAAAAAAATCAAAAATTAAAAAATCCTTATCTGTTTCTGGCAAAGTTCCAGCTACAATGGGTGCCCAGCAACCTTCCTTTGTTCAAGTTTTTTTTAAAAAAAAATTGTCCTTCTTTTATCCTTCACAGTTTCAGATGAAATCCTTAGTTTGCCTTTGGCACACACTTCCTAGGACTGTAAAATACCCAGCGATACACCTGAACTAGGTATTCTATCTTGCCATTGATTGCGCACACTTGCTATTTTTGTACACTGTTTGCCACCCTATCCCATGGCTGGAATTCCATGTGTCCTTGTCTTATTTTGAATTGATCCTATGAGCGCCGAAGAATAGTTCTTTATTGCAGTTTGATTTCATCCTGACCTCACTTTGATCAAGGTGAGGCACAGTTTCCTCCCCCCCCCCCCCAGCATCCCTTTGCCCTGACAACAACCCTGAAAGGTAGACTAGACTGAGAGAGATTTAAGGTGACTATGGGCACCTCTATACTGTAGAATAGTATTTGCCATCTGCTGCGACGTGGCACACTAGTGTGCCGTGGCGGACCTCCTGCTGTGCCGCGAGAAAAGCTCTCTGCCCCCCCTCCTTCCCCCCTCCTCCTGCCGAACTCCTGCTGCTTGGGGGAGGAGGAGGAAGAGCCGGGCGGTGGCAAGAAGGGACCGGGGCACCGCCTCCTTTGGGCATTTCCCCAGCCAGCCTCCAATCGAGGGAGGGAGGGTGACGTCGCTCGGGCCCCGCCCCCTTCCCAACAGCAAAAGCTTGCTCGTGCCTGATTGAGTCATGCCGGGAGTCATGGCGGAGAGCGGCCCCCGTCCTCAGCGTTGCTCTCCGCCATGACTTTGGCCCTTCACTCGCTGAGGCCACACGGAGGAGGAGGAGCATGAGGGGTGAACGGGCTTCAGTGAGCGGGGCTGAAGCCTGTCCACCGCTCATGCCCCTCCTCCTCCGCGCGGCTTCAGCAAGCAAGGGGCGGGAGTCATGGCGGGAGTCATGTCGGAGAGCGGCCCCCATCCCCGGCGCCACTCTCCGCCATGACTCACGCCCCTCGCTCGCTGAAGCCACGCGGAGGAGGAGGAGCATGAGGGGTGAACGGGCTTCAGTGGGCAGGGATGGGGAATTGCCACCTTCTCCTTCTCCCCCGCCGCCCTTTTCGCCCGTGAGCCGTTACCCATGGCAATGGGAGCAGCTGAGGCTGGCGGCGGGACCCTAGGCCGGAGCCTGGGCTTGGTAGCGGCCCTCGGCCTGCTCTACTGCCTGAGGTGCCCGCTTGCCAAGTTTGGTCCAGATCCATCATTGTTTGAGTCCACAGTGCTCTCTGGATGTAGGTGAACTACAACTCCAAAACTCAAGGTCAATTAACTATACGTATTACTGTGTTAGAGTGTCATTTTGTGTCATTTTGGTTGGTGGTGTGCCCCCGGATTTTTTTTAATGTTAAAAGTGTGCCACGGCTCAAAAAAGGTTGGGAAACACTGCTGTAGAATTAATGCAGTTTGGCATCACTTTAACCGCCATGGCTCAATACTATGAAATACTCTATGATTATCTGACCCTCTCAATATAGGGACTCATATGTTCCCCCAAAGCCAAGCAGTCCCCCTCGAGACAGCCTCCTTTGCCCCACAGGGAAGGCTTGCCCTACTTTGAGGTGAAGGAAACTATTGTTTGTTGCTTTCGCTCGGCTTCCTTTCCACAATCTGGCTCCCTAATTAATCGCGGCTGTTAATTAGGGCCAGTTAGGCTGAAAGAGAGTCGGGAACCTTCTGTCACATCCCCGATGGCCATGCTCCGGAGGACCAACCCATGCTGTAACTCCCTCCAAGTTTGGGTTGTCCGACGGGTCCTCTTTGCGTCTTTCTAGTACAGTGATGCTGAGCGATAAGCCTATTTGGATGACCCCCTGTCTGTAGAAAAATCAGCAAATGCACTGGGGGGAATTCGGGAGTTTATGCATCTCCATGTTCATGCGCATGTGACTCTGCTGAGGGGTCGTTCCCAGCCAGAGGGTACGGCAGGAGCACATGTCTGCCCCATGTGCTTGTTTACATGCCTCCTCGATGTGCTTCGTATATGTGACTGTCCGTGCATGTTTGTGTCACCTTGGGTGCATGCTCTTTCCCCACCTCCTCCTCCTCCTGAGCAAGGCTTGTGCATTATTCCCAAAACCTATGGCGCTGGATGTGCGTGGTTCGGCCGTGTCTTCATTCCTTGCCCGCTCCGAGAGTTGTATGTGCCTCCCTTTGATAGTCTGCCCAATGCACACCAACAGAGCCCTGGGGGCCTCATGCTCGGCGCATGGCAAGGCATCAAAGGGAAGCACATCGGTGTGTGGAGCCAAGCTTGCGGAGACAGCTGCTGTGTTTTGAAAAGACCCGCTTCTCCAGGAAAGATGGGTCACATCTACACTGACTAATTCACTATTCAAATTGGAAATTCTGGAGCCAGTTGGAGGCCTGGATAGTGATGACATAAACTGCATAGCATTACTGCACACAAAGGGCATTCTTTTGCACATTTCTCTGTTTTTGTTGTCCAGTCACCATAGTTTGAAATTAGCTCTGAACTGCATTAAATAGTCAGTGTAGATAGGGCCATGTTGAAGATCCAGATCTGCATGGGTACGCTCAGTCTTCCACATTTGCTGGCATTACAGGCGGAAGACCCCAATCAAAACATGCCCTGACAAACCAGACCCATTGACGGTAGAATACTTGGTGGAAGAATATAAAAGACTTGTGGAACTTTTTACAAACTTTGGTGACCTTCTGAAGAGAATGGGCATCCTCACCAGGGGTGATCCAGGAAATTATAGGCCAGTTAGTCTAACCTCAGTTCCAGGCAAAGTGATGGAAACCATTATTAAAGAAAAAAGTACTAAGCACATAGAAGAACAGGCATTGCTGAAGGAAAATCAACATGGTTTCTGCAAAGGCAAATCATGTCTTACTAACTTGTTAGAATTCTTTGAGGGTGTAAATAAACACATAGATAAAGGGGACCCAGTCGATATTGTTTACCTTGACTTTCAAAAGGCTTTTGACAAAGTCCCTCACCAAAGGCTCTAAATAAGCTCTTCAGCCATGGAATCAGAGGACAGGTCTTGTCCTGGATTGGAACCTGGCTAAACTGTAGGAAACAAAGGGTAGTAATAAACGGACATTTCTCTGGGTGGAAAGAGGTGAGAAGTGGCGTACCCCAAGGTTCAGTTTTAGGACCGTTACTTTTTAATTTATTCATTAATGATCTGGATGTAGGAGTGAATTCTGAGGTAGCAAAGTTTGCAGACGACACTAAATTGTTCAGGGTAGTTAAAAATGAAACTGATTGTAAAGAGCTCCAGAAAGATCTCTCGAAATTGAGTGAATGGGCAACAAAGTGGCAAATGCATTTTAACCTAAACAAGTGTAAAGTCATGCACATCGGGGCAAAGAACCCCAACTACACCTACCAATTGATGGGATCAAAGCTTTCCGAGACAAACCAGGAAAGGGATCTCGGGGTTTTGGTGGACAGCTCAATGAAGATGTCAACCCAGTGCGCTGCAGCAGTAAAAAAAGCAAATTCTATGCTTGGCATGATCAGGAAGGGAATCGAAAATAGGTCAGCAAATGTAGTATTGCCTCTCTACAAATCTATGGTGAGGCCACATCTGGAGTACTGTGTACAATTCTGGTCTCCGCACCTCAAGAAGGATATAACGGAACTGGAAAAGGTACAGAAAAAGGCAACAAGAATGATACAAGGGATGGAGCAGCTCCCTTACGACATCAGGTTGCAACGCCTTGGTCTTTTCAGCCTTGAAAGACGGCGTTTAAGAGGTGACTTGATCAAAGTGTATAAAATCATGCATGGGATAGAAAAGGTGAATAGAGAAAAATATTTTCTCTGTCACACAACACTAGGACTAGGGGGCACTCCAAGGTAGGAAAGTTAGGACAAATAAAGGAAAATATTTCTTCACCCAGAGGGTCATTGGGTTATGGAACTCACTTCCAGAGGAGGTTGTGACAGCGGTCAGCCTGGACAGCTTCAAGGCAGGATTAGACAGATTCATGGATACCAAGGGAATCAGTAGCTACTGAAATGGACATCCAAGTGCCACCTCTGTGTTGATGGAGGCAGGCAGGATTTTCCCCGGGTACTGGTTGTGGGGGGTCAGGAGCAGGTGAGGGTTTTGCCCTCCTTTCTGCTAGAGATCCCTGTGTACAACTAGTGGGCCACTGTGTGACACAGAAAGCTGGACTAGATGGGCTGAGGCCCGATTCAGCATGGCTCTTCTTATGTTCTTATGTTCTTATGTACTTCTCAGGGTCCACATACAGATCCCGGAACCGCTACCACAGATAACTCCCAAAAAGATCCTCCCGCGGCCTCTGAGTTGAACAGTGATCAGTTGGACTGGGATCAGTCCTGGGATTTCCCAACTGGGTACCTTGGGGTCAACATGGAGAGCCCAGAGGCTGGAGTAGAGATCGGATTGGCCGCTGTCCATGGCAGCATGGTGGGATGGCTGGGCGAGGGTCGACTGAAGTGGCAACCGACCTTGAAGACGCCGGAACAAACCGGACGTCTTCACCCTCTGAAGACCGGAAGTCCATAAAGAATCTACAGCGGAAGCCGCGTGTACGACCCACGAGGCGGAAATGACGCCGGAAGAAGAGGAGCCATCAAGACCTAACTTCCGGTCCCTTCGAGGAATATTGGAAGTCCTCCCAGTCCACCCAGCATTGGAGCAGGCCAGCGACCCTCCGTGCTCACAGAGCCCCAGGGATTGCCGAGACCACCACCGGACCTCTAGAGCGGAAGAAGCCTAGAGTATTCACATCAACAATGCGGAGGAGGTCCCAGTCTAGGACTTTTGGAACACAAATTCCAGGTGCTGGGAGCACTCTTCGGTGAGTTCCCAGCACCTGGAAAAAGGACACCCCAATAGACAGGAGACTTACCTTTGAGCCACTAAGACCAGAGGGTAGAGATGACCGCTCTCCCTCTAGGCTAATAATTCACCATGACTCTCTGGGAACCCTACAACTACCTGCTTTTGACAGCAGGATAGATGCCACCATTAGACGGCCCCTCTGGCAGCATGTCAGCCTTCGCAGGTTCTGAGCCTACCCGGACCCTTGTCCTGCCACTGTCCTTTAGTTGTTTTACCCTACACCCTCCCCTCGTTGTTATGTAATTAATCTTGTTATCTTTCGCTGTTTTGTTATGTGTCAAACTATGTAAACCGCTCCGAGCCCTCGAGGAGTGGTGGTATAAAGATTTGAAGCAATAAATAAATAAATAACAAAAAAACCCACCAAATAATGGAAAATTTAAAAATATTGCTATTTTTTTCACTGCTCTAATAATTTCTAGGTTTTCCATCATGACATTATGGCCAATGTCTGCTGGAAGCTGACCATAAAATTGCATCTAGGTCCTCCAATGTCATACTGGAAGACCTAGGGATTCCCAGAGAAAGTCAAAAGTCAAAACCGGCAAGTGCAGAGGATATTTCAGCAAGGATATGTTCACAATTTCACCATTGCAGCCTTGTACTTTTCTCCATGCCTCTTCCCATGGCTCCGGTTTAGCACTTATCCCATTCCCAGTTAGTTTGTTTTTTGGCTACGTATTTAGTAGCTTACCACATCGGTTGATGAGTGTTGTTTTTAGTTGAGTGTTAAGTTAATGTTTTATATGTCCATCCTCAAAATGATTGTCCTGTTACATGAGGGCCAGCGTATCAAGTCAGATACGGCGATGCTCTCTTGGAGCCCTTTCTAATAACTAATGGAGTGAAACAAGGTTGTGTTCTTGCACCAACCCTATTTACAATCTTCTTCAGCATGATGCTCCAAAGGGCTATGGCAGAACTCAAAGAAGAAGACGGCATTTATATACGCTATTGTACTGATGGTAGCTTGTTCAACTTAAGCCGTCTGAGGGCTCGCACTAAGATTCTAAACTATCTAGTCCGTGAGCTGCTTTCTGCTGACGATGCGGCCCTTGTCGCCCATTCAGAAGCAGCCCTGCAGCGCCTAACATCCTGCTTTGCAGCAGTGCAGAGCTGTTTGGGCTGGAAGTCAGCCTGAAGAAAATGGAAGTCCTCTACCAGCCCGCACCACAGGAAGAACGCCATCATCCCCACGTCAGCATAGGCAAATCTTAAGTCCGTTCAGCAGTTCACCTAAGAAGTGACGTGAGAGTGCTATGGTCGCGCCATCTTGGATTCGCTCCGACGCGGCTAAGTAAACAAAGTTAGAGTTAGTGCTGCAGCTGCGCATCAAGTGACAGTGGCAATTCGGGATCACAGCAAGACAAGCGAGTGACAGTGATGGAGAAGTTTTTGAGAAGGGGAAATGCAAATGCCAAACCGGGCCCTGGACAAAATTATGTGTCTTTCTGCCAGGATATCTATGTTGTGTCCATCGAAACAGTCCCAGGTTTCACACTAAGTGAGTGTATAAATACATTTAAAAACATATTAACTATATGTATTACTGTGTTAGAGTGTCATTTTGGTTGGTGGTGTGCCCCAGGATTTTGTAAATGTAAAAAATGTGCCGCAGCTCAAAAAGGTTGAAAATCACTGCCCTAGGCCAGTGTTTCTCAACCAGTGTGCCGTGGCACACTAGTGTGCCGTGAGCGATCATCAGGTGTGCCGTGGGAAATTGGAACCTCCAATACCCTTTCTACCCACTCCTGCTGAACACTTTTTCTTCTCCACTCGGGCTCCCTTCTTCCCAGCCTCGCTTTGCTCACGCTGCCGCTGCTGCGGGAGGGGGGAGGGAGGAAGACGTGACCCGTGCGGCTGCTACTGCGCAGACTCGCCCCACATCTTCCTCCCTCCCCTCCACAGTGCTCTCTGGATATAGGTGAACTTCAACTGCAAAACTCAAGGTCAATGCCCACCAAACTCTTATAGTATTTTCTTTGTTATGGTAGTTCTGTGTGGCATTTTGATTCCATTCCATCATTGGTGGAGTTCAGAATGCTCTTTGATTGCGGGTGAACTATAACTCCCAGCTGTTGAGCAAGACCTTTGTGTGTGTCTTTCTGCCATTCCTGCCAGGATATCTATGTTGTGTTCATCGAAACAGGCCCAGGTTTCACACTGAGTGTATAAATACATTTACAAACATATTAACTATATGTATGACTGTGTTAGAGTGTCATTTTGTGTCATTTTGGTTGGTGGTGTTCCCCATGATTTTGTGAATGTAAAAAGTGTTCCGCGGCTCAAAAAAGGTTGAAAAACACTGCCCTAGGCAGTAACAAGCCACACCAAAAAAACCTGTCAAGCCATCAAATGCTAATCTAGGTGGCCAACTGAAACATTCACACATACAGTACCTCCAATAGATAAGAGTTCTTTCTCCCACCCTGGACATTCCACAGATATATCACTTGCCTATTTTCCAACAGACCACACAACCTCTGAGGATGCCTGTCATAGATGTGGGTGAAACGTCAGGAGAGAGTGCTTCAGGAATATGGCCAGACAGCCCAAAAAACCTATAACAACGCAGTGATTCCGGCCATTAAATCCTTCGACAACAGACTCAATGTAACTTATAAACAACCAAAACATCATAAACACAAGAAGTCAAACCCATTAAAACACAGTCCATTAAAAGCATAACAAACTTTTGTATTGTTTCCCATTTCATATCGGGTTTTTTTGAAGATGTGTGAAGTATAAAAACCAACAGATTGGGCGAAACCTGAGCTTTCAGGCTTTGCGCAAAGCATTTGGGCTTACTCTCGCCAAGAAAACAGATCAGATCGGTGGAACTCAGGAAAAGAAAGTCTTCCGGCTTTGTGTGAGTGTGCGAGGAAGCAAAGTTTGCAGTGAAAAGTCCAATTTTTAAGCAAATCTTCCCTTTTACCGCATTCACATATTTCTGAAGTCTCTCCACTCCAAGGAGGCATGTTTAAGGTGGGAAAGTAGGCATTTCTCTCTCTCTTTCAATCTGTCTTGCCCCATGCTCTTTTATTGGGGGGGGGAAATATAACTCCCAGCTGTTGAAAGACCTTTTTGTGTGTCTTTCTGCCATTCCCCAGGATACCTATGTTGTCTTCATCGAATCTGGCCCAGGTTTCACACTGAGTGTATAAATACTTTTACAAACATATTAACTATATGTATTACTGTGTTAGAGTGTCATTTTTTGTCATTTTGGTTGGTGGTGTTCCCAGGGTTTTGTGAATGTAAAAGTGTTCCCGGGGTCAAAAAAGGGTTGAAAAAAACTGCCCCAGGCAAAAAGCCACACCAAAAAACCTGTCAAGCCATCAAATGCTAATCAAAGGGGGCCAACTGAAACATTCACACATACAGTACCTCCAATAGATAAGAGTTCTTTTTCCCCCCCTGGGCATTCCACAGAAAATCACTTGCCATTTTCCAACAGACCACACAACCTCCGAGGATGCCTTATGATGTGGGTGAAACGTCAGGAGAAAAAAAAAAAAAAAGGGGGGGGGGGGG
>JARBWK010000015.1:34177483-34201615 GCA_030556195.1 Anolis apletophallus | reverse complement strand
CCCTGATTTAGTACAAAGGAGCTATCAAAGGCCTCCCATAGGTAGTTTATCAATTTTCCAAGTTTGGGTATTGGACTGAGTCAACTGTAGTCGTTTAGTATTTCTCATGATCTGGGTGGCTTTATTTCCATACAGAACAGCATTTCTTTCCCAGCTTTGTGTCTAGAAGGCAGATTGCTCAACACTGTGGCTCACCATGTTTTCTCCTTTCTTTGCCTCAGAGGCAGAGTTTCTTTTGTGGTTTGGCATGTGTCACTCTGGGGGGAAAAATGCTAAAATGTACTGGGACCATTGTGGCTGCAATACTGATACATTAACTCATTTCCTTTGAGGTTAGGGCATTGAATGTTTGCCTTCTTTCCTTGAGGAGAGAGGGTGGTCTATAAATAAAATTATTATTATTATTAGTATTATTATTATTAGGAAGTAACATTGGGTGGATCTACGCTATAGAATCAATGCAGTCTGGTATCTCTTTAGCTGCCATGGCTCAATGCTATGGAATCTTGAGAGTTGTAGTTTTCGGTGGTCTTTAGTCTTCAGACTCTGGCTAAACTGCAACTCTTGATTTCATAGCATTGAGGTATGGAATCGTGAGGCGAAACCGCATTAATTTGACAGTATTCGATGCACTCTAAAGCAAAACCTCTTTCCCCAATAACACCATTGTTTTCGATTGGCTTTAAGTAGCTCTCCAAAGTCTTGAAAGTCCAGCACCCCCCCCCCCCCAAATGCCCTCTGAGCAACCTTTGCTTGGCAGCCTGATTGGAAAAGGAATGTATGCATATTTTTTCTCGCATTCACCAATGTTCTCCATGTATTCATTTGCCCACAGATTGGGGGGAAAATGCTCTTGATTTTCCAGATGACTTTTCCAAGGCATGAATGACTCTTAGTCGGGTCTTTTCAGTCCGCAGCAACCATTTGGATGTCTTTGTACGTTGCTACCCTCTGAGTAACCCTTGTCTGCAAAATGGCTTGGGGACGTGTGCTAGGCAAATGTTCTCTGGCGGCACTTCTGCGCATTTTCCTTGTCGTGCAGTATTGTGCAGTATATGGGGGAAGGCATTCGCTTGTACCTCGGAACCTTTTAAGGTCCTCCTCCGGAAACCTGGGGCGACAGATGGATCCTGATTGATCAAAGAATTCCACACCCAAGAACTTATTCTAAACCTAAGATGGGAATGGGATTCACAGTTCTCATGAGGGTTACATTACAGCACAGTGTAACCCTAAATAAAGTTATTATTATTATTAATGTGGGAGGCATCGGTTTTCCATCAGAGCATCCAATAATAATAATAATAATAACAACAACTTTATTTATACATACCTGATATGCCAAATTGGAATACTGGTGGGGTTGAGGGGGATTGAATTTGTCATTTGGGAGTTGTAGTTGCTGGGATTTATAGTTCACTTACAATCAAAGAGCGTTCTGAACTCCAGCAATGGAGTTGAACCAAACTTGGCACACAGAATCCCATTGACCAACAAAAATGCTGCATTTTCTGATGGTCTTTGGCGACTCCTCTGATATCCCCCACCCCCAGGTTGAGAAACGCTGATCTACAGTTGGATTTTTTTTTTAAAAAATCAAACTTTGATGTTGCTATTTCATGTAAAGGACCCCATTTAACAATGCACTCAACTATTTTGGGATCTGTGGGGGCCCTGGAACCACAAACTCCGATGGATGCCCAATGTGCTTTCTGGGGCTGCGGGTTAAACTGCTAGCTGCAGAAAACTGGCTGACCGAAATGTTGGTAGTTTGAAGCTGCAGGTTGGAGTAAGTTCTCACTGTTAGCCCTAGCATTAGCCTACCAGTTCGAAAACGTACAAAATGTGAGTAGATCAATAGGTACCACCTTGACAGGAAGGTAAGAGGCACCCCATGAAGCCATCCCAACAACAAGACCAGTAGGGTCTACGGACAACAGTCTTCTCGGCATAGAAATGGAACAAGAGCACCTTCCCATGGCCAGAGTTGAGCACCGCCTCCAGACGCCAGAGATGAAAAGGGGAAGCCTTGCCTTTGGCTGTGCATTTGTCTGTCATTGTTGTTCACTGTGTAAAAGACATTGAATGCCTTGTATGTGTATATTGTAATCCGCTCTTAAATCTCCTCGGGGCGATAGAGCAGAATATACATAAAGTCATGCCTGGATTACACATAAGGCCAACGAGGCCATGGCCTAGGGGCACAAGCCGAAGGGGGGGGGGGTGCAGATCACGGACCAAAAAAACAACTGGTCTGCGCCCCTCTTTCCCCCTTTCTCATGCCCCTCCTCGCTCCTTCTTCCGGCAAAGTCTCTGCTACGTCCCCTTCGTCTCTTGCTCTCTCTCGCGCGCTCTCTCACGCGTGCTCTCTCTTTCTCGCTCACACTCTCTCGCACGCTCTCTCTCTCTCGTGCTCTTTCTCTCTCACACTCTCTTTCTCTCACGCTCTCTCTCTCACACACACGCTCTCTCGCGTGCTCTCTCTCTCACTTTCTCTCGCTCACTCTCTC
Source organism: Anolis apletophallus (assembly GCA_030556195.1). Lineage (NCBI taxonomy): Eukaryota > Metazoa > Chordata > Lepidosauria > Squamata > Anolidae > Anolis > Anolis apletophallus. Next base: position 34,199,105 of record JARBWK010000015.1, on the reverse strand, counting down.
TCTCTCTCGTGCGCGCCTTTGGAGCGAGTTTGCACCCGCTGCGCTCTCCCCAAGCGACTCCCGAGGAGACCTTTAGAGCACAGCGTAGCTTTCCAGCCAGTGGGAATGGGGACCTTGGAGGTGGCGGAAGGTTGGCTTAAAGGGGGCGTAATTCCAAAGTGTGGCCTAGGGCGCAAAAAAGTGTTAATCCGGGCCTGCATAAAGTGTATTATTAATAATGGATAAGTTAATTTTTTGACTTAAATGTCTAGATGTATACATGAATATATACAATATATAACAAGGAAACAGTGAACAACCAATGAAAGCGAATGAATAAACAAAAGTAAAAATAGCTTCTAACCGCTAGTTTTGCTGATGCGCACATGACCACTTGCTGACTTGAGGAGCTATGTGGTTTAGTCCAGTCATCGTAAGAGTTGAGATCGTAAGGCACTGAATTGTCTCCTTGTTGAAAGTAAATAGAAAAGATAATGTGGTCATTGGAGTATGAGCAGGGTTCGAATCCCCACTTGGGCATGGAAACCCACTAGGCTTCCTTGGGCAAGTCACACTCCCAGCCACAGGAAAAAAAGGAATGGCAAAACTTTGCAAACTAACCTTGCCAAGAGAGCCCAGTGATAGATTTGCTTTAGGGTGATCGTAAGTCGGGAATAACGTGACAGCACACAACAGCAACATAATAGTACAATGTGTAAACACAAATGAATTGCTCTGCCCGAATCTATCTTCTTTCTTCCCCATCCCATATACAAATCCTCCTTACAGTGAGCCATTTGTCTCTGGGAATTTAGTTTTGAGAGAGTGCGCTTCTTTATTCTACCACACATATTTGGAGCACGTATACAGGTCAAAGGCCAGGATGTTTGACTTTAGACTGTTAGATCAGACTTGGCAGAAAGGAGGTTGATTCATAAAGCTAGAAACCAAGCATAGAGTTTTACTCTGAACTTTAAAGGCATTAGATTAATAGTTCTCAACCTTTCTAATGCCACAACCCCTTAATACGGTTCCTCATGTTGTGGTGACCCCCAACCATAACATTATTTTCGTTGCTTCTTCATAACTCTCATTTTGCTATTGTTATGAATCGTAATGTCAATACCTGATATGCAAGATGTATTTTCATTCACTGGACCAAATTTGGCACACATACCTGAATGGAGTTCAGACAGATTGATGTAGTCATTTGGGAGTTGTACTTGCTGGGATTTATAGTTAACTTACAATTAAAGAGCATTCTGAACTCCACCAATGATGGAATTCAATCTTGGAACACAGAACTCCCATGACCAGCAAAAAAAAAATACAGGAGGTCCTTGAGTTTTGGAGTTGTAGTTCACTTACATCAAACAATGATGGATCTGGACCAAACTTGGCATGTGTCCTCAATATGCCCAAGTGTGAACCCTGGTGGAGTTTGGGGAAAACAGACCTTGACATTTGGGAGTTGTAGTTTCTGGGATTTATAGTTCACGTACATTTAAAGAGCATTCAGAACCGCACCAATGATAGAATTGGGCCAAACTTCCCACACAGAACCCCCATGACCAACAGAAAATACTATGTTTCCTGATGGTCTTTGGCAACTCCTCTGACACTCCCCTCCTGACCCTCAGGTTGAGAAACGCTGCCTTAGATGAACAAAGAGAAAGACGTCTTTAGCTGTATGCTATGAAAACATCAACATCGTTTCCTGACTTGGACAAAGTGAATTGAACTGAAATATCGGATTGTTTATTTTTGTATTCAGTCGGCAACCTGCTTTGCTGGTTAACTCTGCCTCCCAAAACAAAATATCTCAGTTCGTGCTGCGCTGCCCAATCCCATAGGAACCAGCAGAGCCCAAAACAGCTCCTATGGAAACTGAAACTCCAACGCTTGCCTTGCCTTTACTACAGCTCTCCGGAGAGAATGAGATAATTGCGTCAAGAGGCTCCCCCAAGACTTTCTGGGCTGTCAGGCTGCATGAGTCATCCCTTCATTAGCTGAAGAGGGAATCCTCGGCTCTTCTGGTGATGCTCCAAGCGAAGCTGTCACCCGCTAGAGACTTCCTAGGCCTTCCAGCGCTTCTGTCTGAGGCTTGCCAGTATTCAAAGCCAACAAATTGGAGATGATAAAACCCCTGGAGCAGAGGCGGGGAACTATCAGCCCTGGAGCTGAAGGCAACCTACATCTCCACCCTCAACACCCAGCAACGGGGTGTTTCCAAACACTCCCATCAATACTAATGGAACGTATTTTATAAGACGAACTGCAACATGCAGTTAAGCTGAACCAAGGAACCTCTCGTTGACATTTATTATTTATTTATTTCAACTTAATAACCCGCCCTCCCCAAGGCTCAGGGCGGTTTCCAAGCATATACACAATACATCGAGATAAAACCATAACCAATAAAAACATCTAAAAACATACTAAAAACACACTAAACACTTTAAAATACCATGACAGTCATGGTCAGTTAGACAATAGTTAAGAGCAGATTCAGTAGCAGCGGCCACACAGCTAGGAGTTGGCCGTTCAGGCGGTGGTCGGGCCAAATGCCTGCCTGAACAGCCAGGTCTTACATGACCTGTGGAAAGCCATCAAGTCCCGCAGGGCTTGCGTCTCGGCCGGCAGCGAGTTCCACAACACGGGGGCAGCCACCCTTGCCGTGTGCTAGACAGCCTGCAGGTTTTCGGTCCTGGGACTTCGAGCATATTGAGGCCCTCTGTCTGAACGCAGTTATTTTCTGGGTATGTATGGGGTAAGACGCTCCCTCAGGTACACTGGCCCCAAACCATGTAAGGCCTTGAAAGTCAAGACTAACACCTTGAAGGATACCCGGAATTCAACTGGCAACCAGTGCAGCTCGCGCAAGAGGGGGTGTTATGTGGGATGACCTAGAGGCTCCCAGCAGCAGACGAGCTGCCGCGTTCTGCACCGGATCGCCGACAAGGGTAGGCCAATGTACAGCACGTTACAGTAATCAAGCCTTGAGATGACCATGGCTTGGATCACCGTGGCCAGGTCGCAGCGGGAGAGATAGGGAACCAGGCGTTTCGCTTGCCGCAGGTGGTAAAAAGCTGTCTTCATCAATATTACCCACAGGTTTCTGTTAATATAGAAAGTGCTGAAATGCATCCCCTGTGGATACAGGATCTGTACTATATTTGGGCCCAAATAGTAGGTTCAAGAACATTAAAATGCTCTTCTAATGGGCTTTGTCTGCAAAACGTTTCATTTCCAAATCCCTCATTGGCACACTTTGAATCATAGAATCATTTATTTATTTCTCACCCCTGGGGGGGTATGATGGTATGGGGAGACCCCAAGTCACCACATCTGTCTCCTGAGGAATCGGTATAATGACCAAGTAGCAACAGTCAGAACAAACCACAGAACAACAGACTGGTCCGAGATTGGGAAAGGTCTACGGCAGGGCTGTATCCTCTCGCCCTCCCTATTCAACTTGTACGCAGAGCACATCATGCGACGTGCAGGGCTTTCTTCTTGTGAGGAGAGCAATGATGACGCCCTCTAGGCCCTTGACCAAGACCTCCCTTGTTAAACCACGCAAGCAGCTGAGGTACAACAGGTTTATTTAGAATATAGTTAATAGGAAAGAGGTTGAAAACAATCTTATAGTGATTAAAATAGCAGCAAATCTCGGGAGCAAAGTAGTGAGTAAATAGTCCCGTATCAACCAGGATTCAGCCGGAGGCAATCTGGAACAAAGCTGGATTCAAAAGCAAGGGAAGTCTTTTCAGGAACAAACAGGAACACAGCAAGGAAACAAGGCTTTAGCCCGGGTGGGCCAGATCCAATATAGGCAGGCAGTGTCCTTAGTCAGGCCCAGCGGCCTCCTTCAGAGATCCATTGTCCTGGAAGCGTTGTTGGCACGAGATAAGGCTCCGGGCCAACTCCACACGGATATACTGCCCAAACCCTTTGACGTAACTTTGCGTCGAGTGTCAAGTGGGCTTGATGAATGGTAGCTGTTGTTTTAGCTACCTCAGCTCCCCAAGAATGTAAACCCAATTAGGCTCCCCAGCTGCAACGGGGAGTCAAGCTCTTCTTAGGCCCGGGCCTCTCTGCTTATCGGGCGGGATAGCTTTGGTAACCTTGAACAATTCACCCTGCCTGCCTGGTACCAGGTTCTCATGAGAAAGGCAAGCAGGCCTGGAAAGGATCATGGCTAAAGTATTGTTCATGGGAAGCAGAGGCTTGTGGGGCTTGTGGCGTGACAAATGACCAATCTTGATAAAATAGTGAAGAGTAGAGACATCACACTGGTAACGAAGATCCGCATAGTCAAAGCAATGCTATTCCCCGTAGTCAAATCTACAAATCCATGAATAGTCAAATCTACAAAAGTCAACACAGCCATTGTAGAGTGATGACTGTACTTTTTTCATCTATGTCCACCTCCAGAAGAAATAAAGGCCGGCGTTCAGTCCGTAAATGGAGGCTTTTGTTATTGTGAGTATTAACCAGGGAAGGGCAAGAGGTTCAAATGAGATGAGCCAACTGTGCAAAATTAATCATTGCCACATTGCTAGCAACAAATTTCCTAGCTTCTCTATCAGCTCCAAGGCTAAAGGGCAGGGAGCACATGACGTCACGGCTCTTCTAAAAAAGACATCTGTGTGGAGAAAGTAACAGACTATTCCAGAAAGAGGGTTTTCTGACCTTTTTGCTTTTGTGTTTGTTCCGAAATGTTTACTGCTTCCTACTGAAAAACAATCTGGATCAACCTCTTAGATTCACTTCTCTGCAACAACATTCAGATGTAACTGGCTGTTCAGGTGTCAATACATGGTATATATTGACTCTGGGTTTTATTCCAAACATTAGAGTTGTCCATACAGAAGCCATCTAGGTCCAAGCATCTAATGCAGTGTTTCTCAACCTGGGGGTATGAGGGGGTTTCAGAGGGGTTGCCAGAGACCATCAGAAAACATATTTCTGATGTTCTTAGGAACCCCTTTGGCAGAGAAGGCTGAAGATCTCTCCGCCTGTCCTTCTCTTCCTTTTTGGAAACAGATGGTGAATCCTCCGACCAAAAGCCCTCCTTCGCAGTGATTAGCTGGCCTCTCAGCCAATGGGAGGACTGAGACTCCAAGTGAGAAGGGGAGAGCAGGCGTGCTTGGTGCATGGCAGCATGGTGTGCATTAGCGGGCAAGGGGGAGCGTGCAAGGCTGGAGAGAGGCTCGTGCCAGCAAGTCCCTTCAAGTCATGGGGGCTCTGCGTGGGAAGTTTGACCCAATTCTATCATTGGTGGGGTTCAGAATGGTCTTTGATTGTAGGTGAACTATACATCCCAGCAACTACAACTCAGAGCGGAGTTTACTGCTTCCTACTGAAAAACAATCTGGATCATAGACTCGTAAATGTCAAGTCTATTTTCCCCAAAGTCCACCAGTGTTAACATTTGGGCATATTGAGTGTTCGTTCCAAATTTGGTCCAGATCCATTTGTGTTTGGGTTCACAGTGCTCTCTGGATGTAGATGAACTACAACTCCCCCAAATCTAGGTGAATTTCCCCCAAAGACGACCTGTATTTTTTTTTGCTGGTCATGGGAGTTCTGTGTTCCAAGATTCAATTCCATCATTGGTGGAGTTCAGAATGCTCTTTAATTGTAAGTTAACTATAAATCCCAGCCACTACAACTCCCAAATGACTACATCAATCTGTCTGAACTCCATTCAGGTATGTGTGCCAAATCTGATCCAGTGAATGAAAATACATCCTGCATATCAGATACTTACATTACGATTCATAACAGTAGCAAAATTACAGTTATGAAGAAGCAACGAAAATAATGTTATGGTTGGGGGTCACCACAACATGAGGAACCGTATTAAGGGGTTGCGGCATTAGGAAGGTTGAGAGAGAACCGCTGCCCTAAGAGGACAGAATTGGGTCCGAGATCAGTGCTTCTCAGGCTATCTGATGCGAAGAGCAGCAGAGTTTGCTGCTGCAAAGTATTCTGAATTTGTTTTGTTTTATTTTTGTAGGAAGCAAACAATTCCGTTTTGAAACACCCGAGAACCACGTGGTGCTTTACCACGAAGAAGGGGCGGCGTCCGTGTATGTGGGAGCAGAAAACAAACTGTACATCTACAACTTTGAGAACAACACTAAACACACGGTAAGGAGATCTGGGCCGGCCAGCTCCCTGTTTCCGTTTTGAAGTTTGAAAAGTTCCTTCGGCTATTTGGAAACCTGCCTCTTTAGAGAATGGCACGATTTCATGTCAGTAAATATTCTCATGTTTTAAAAAGGGGTGAAGAAACCTCAATGCAGAATAATGAGCTACTGCTAGTGTTGGTCTGGGATAATGGCAAAATGTCAATGGCAAATTTATTTATTTATTTATTATTTGACTTGTACGCCGCCACTCCCCGAGGGCTCGGAGCGGCTCACAATCACATAAAAACACAACAGGAGTAAAACAACATATTAAATTAGACTAAAAAGTAAGGTTTTCCAGCTTAGCGATCAAAGGCTAGCCGGAAAAGGAGGGTCTTGCAGGCCTTGCAGAAAGATAGTAAATCCTGCAAGGCCTGCACATCACTTGGAAGGGTATTCCAGATTGACGGCGCTACTACAGAAAAGGCTCTGCGCTGGGTCGATGTAAGATGGATAGCTTTAAAGGATGGCACTTCAAGGAGGTTCATTTGTTCAGAACGAAGTGACCTCTGGGGTTGGTAGGGGAGGAACGGTCCCTCAGATACAGAGGCCCCAGACCATGCAAGGCCTTGAAAGTTAACACCATCACCTTGAAGGTGATCCAGTGCTCGACCGGAAGCCAATGAAGCTGCTGGAGGATGGGTGTTATGTGACACCTCACTGGAGTCCCAGTGAGAAGCCGTGCAGCGGTATTCTGGATGAGCTTAAGTTTCCAGATCATTGACAAGGGCAGGCCAGTGTAAAGGGCGTTACAGTAGTCCAGTCTCAAGATGACCGTGGCTTGGAGCACTGTGGCCAAGTCATCTCTGGAAAGGTAGCGGGCCAGACGTTTAGCTTGCCGCAGATGGAAAAAAGCGGTTTTGCTGATGGAGACCTGAGCTTCCATCGACAGCAACGGGTCTAAGACGACCCCAAGGCTCTTTACTGAGGATGTTGGACATAATGTCTCGCCATCCAAGCTAGGCAGCTGGACCTCCCCACCTACCGCACGCCCCAGCCACAGTATCTCCATCTGTGCTGGATTCACCCTCAATCTACTGGCACGCAGCCAACCAGTAACGACTTCAAGGCACTGTTGGAAACAATAGGGTACGGAGTCCGGTCGGCCTTTCATCTTCAGAATGAGCTGGGTATCATCAGCGTACTGATAACATTCCAGCCCAAAGCTTCGGACCAGACCAGCAAGTAGTCGCATATAGATGTTAAATAATAAAGGAGAGAGAATGGCACCTTGAGGGAGCCCACAAATGTCTCTTGATGTGTGCCAAGGGAGATAGTTCTGTTTACCAAGTTTTAAGTTCTTATGCTTCTTGTACTACAACTCTAAGATCCTTCCCCAGCCATATTGACTGGCATCTAGATGGAAACTGGATTGAAATGATGATGTTTTGGCTTTCTTTCAGGAGCCTTTTGATGTTACAGAAAGTCCGCCAGACTGCAGAAAGGTATGTCGCAAAGAATAGCTTTAGTTGCTTTCCAAAAAGCCATGGAACCATCTCAACCTCTTTTAGTTCTGTCCTTTATGAACTACGTTGGCATCCCAACTGTCATCTTAATATAACATAGGAAAGGTTCTTGAACTCAAGCACGTTCTTTCTTCTGTGCTTCCAGATGTTCCTCCAAACTCTTCCTCTTCTCTGTGGCAGAGATCCTACATTGGAGCATAGCTATAGCATTCAAGCCCTGGAACAGGTTGCTGGTGTTATTTGCCAATGCGGAGAGGAGGAGGACAATTTGGACCTTGAACAACCACTTTGACTCAACTGGGTTGTTGTTCATTCATTTAGTCGCTTCCTACTCTTTGTGACCTCTTGGACCATCCCACGCCAGAGGTCCCTGTCGGCCGTCACCACTCCCAGCTCCTTTAAGGTGAAGCCAGTCACTTCAAGGATGCCATCCACCCATCTTGCCCTTGGTCGGCCCCTCTTCCTTTTTCCTTCCATTTTCCCCAGCATAATTCTCTTCTCTAAGCTTTCCTTTCTTCTCATGATGTGGCCAAAGTACTTCATCTTTGCCTCTAATATCCTTCCTTTCAATGAGCAGTCAGGCTTTATTTTCTGAAGTATGGACTGGTTGGATCTTCTCGCGGTCCAAGGCACTCTCTGAACTTTCCTCCAACACCACAGTTCAAAAGCGTCTCTCTTCCTTCGCTCAGAACATAAGAACATAAGAACATAAGAACATAAGAAGAGCCATGCTGAATCGGGCCTCAGCCCATCTAGTCCAGCATTCTGTGTCACACAGTGGCCCACTAGTTGTACACAGGGATCTCTAGCAGAAAGGAGGGCAAAACCCTCACCTGCTCCCGACCCCCACAACCAGTACCCGGGGAAAACCCTGCCTGCCTCCATCAACACAGAGGTGGCACTTGGATGTCCATTTCAGTAGCTACTGATTCCCTTGGTATCCATGAATCTGTCTAATCCTGCCTTGAAGCTGTCCAGGCTGACCGCTGTCACAACCTCCTCTGGAAGTGAGTTCCATAACCCAATGACCCTCTGGGTGAAGAAATATTTCCCTTTATTAGTCCTAACTTTCCTACCTTGGAGCTTCAGGGAGTGCCCTCTAGTCCTAGTGTTGTGTGACAGAGAAAATATTTTTCTCTATTCACCTTTTCTATCCCATGCATGATTTTATACACTTCGATCAAGTCACCTCTTAAACGCCGTCTTTCAAGGCTGAAAAGACCAAGGCGTTGCAACCTGATTTCGTAAGGGAGCTGCTCCATCCCTTGGATCATTCTTGTTGCCCTTTTCTGTACCTTTTCCAGTTCCGTTATATCCTTCTTGAGGTGCGGTGACCAGAATTGTACACAGTACTCCAAATGTGGCCTTACCATAGATTTGTAGAGAGGCAGTACAACATTTGCTGACCTATTTTCGATTCCCTTCCTGATCATGCCAAGCATAGAATTTGCTTTTTTTACTGCTGCTGCGCACTGGGTTGACATCTTCATTGAGCTGTCCACCAAAACCCCAAGATCCCTTTCCTGGTTTGTCTCGAAAGCTTTGACCCCATCAATTGGTAGGTGTAGTTGGGGTTCTTTGCCCCAATGTGCATGACTTTACACTTGTTTAGGTTAAAATGCATTTGCCACTTTGTTGCCCATTCACTCATGTTCGAGAGATCTTTCTGGAGCTCTTTACAATCAGTTTCATTTTTAACTACCCTGAACAATTTAGTGTCGTCTGCAAACTTTGCTACCTCAGAATTTACTCCTACATCCAGGTCATTAATGAATAAATTAAAAAGTAACGGACCCAAAACTGAACCTTGGGGTACGCCACTTCACCTCTTTCCACCCAGAGAAATGTCCGTTTATGACCACCCTTTGTTTCCTACAGTTTAGCCAGGTTCCAATCCAGGACAAGACCTGTCCTCTGATTCCATGGCTGAAGAGCTTATTTAGGAGCCTTTGGTGAGGGACTTTGTCAAAAGCCTTTTGGAAGTCAAGGTAAACAATATCGACTGGGTCCCCTTTGTCTATGTGTTTATTTACACCCTCAAAGAATTCTAACAAGTTAGTAAGACATGATTTGCCTTTGCAGAAACCATGTTGATTTTCCTTCAGCAATGCCTGTTCTTCTATGTGCTTAGTAATTTTTTCTTTAATAATGGTTTCCATCACTTTGCCTGGAACTGAGGTTAGACTAACTGGCCTATAATTTCCTGGATCACCCCTGGATCCTTTCTTGAAGATCGGAGTTACATTTGCCTCCCTCCAGTCCTCGGGTACAGTGCCTGATCTTAGAGAAAGGTTATATATTTTGGCTAGAATTTCAGCAATTTCACACTTGAGTTCCTTAAGAACTCTGGGGTGGATGCCATCTGGCCCTGGTGATTTGTTGACATTTAGTTTAGTAAGGCATGTGAGAACATCTTCCTTGTTTATCTCTATCTGGTTTAATTCATTTAATTCCCTCCCTGAAAAAACTGACTCAGCTGCAGGCATATGTTGTCTGTCCTCCTGTGTGAAAACGGAGGCAAAGAAGTCGTTTAGCCGCCGGCATTCTCCTTGTCTTCACTTATTGTCCCTTTCTTACCATTTTCGTCAAGTGGCCCAACTGCTTTTCTAGTTGGGTTTCTACTTCTGATGTACTTAAAGAAGTTTTTGTTATTTTTTTTTAATATTCTTAGCTATATGTGCCTCAAAATCTCTCTTGGCTTTCCTGACGGTTGCTTTGCATTTAGTTTGCCAGAGCTTGTGTTCCTTTCTGTTCTCCTCAGTAGGAAGAGCCTTCCATTTCTTAAATGAGTTTTTCTTCTTTCCAATCACATCTTTTACTTCATTTGTAAGCCATGCCGATGTCCTCTTGGACTTTCCCGGCCTCTTTCTTATTTTAGGAATGCATTTTAGTTCGGCTTGTTTTAAAGTATTTTTAATCAGTTTCCAAGCATTTTGGAGGGAGTTGATTTTTTTACTGTTCCTTTTAGTTTGTTCTTTACTATTTTTCTCATTTTGGTGAAATTCCCTTTGAAAATTTAAGGTCTCTGTGTTAGTTTTCACTGACAGTTTGCTATCCAAACTTAAGTTTAAGGTTATTGTGTTGTGGTCACTGGTACCTATGGGCTCAGTTACAAGGACATCTTGAACGAGATCTTGTTCATTAGTTAGCACCAAGTCCAGGATCCCCTTTCCCTGGTTGGTTCCATGACCATCTGCTCAAGGGAATAATCAGCTAGCATGTCGAGGAACCTTGTCTCTCTTTCATGCGTAGAACAAGAATTTAGCCAATCTATTCGGGGATAGTTGAAGTCCCCCATTATGATTAATTTATTGCTTTTTAAGGCCTGTTTAATTTCATTTTCCAGATAGCAGTCTGCCTCTGGAGTTTGGTTGGGAGGGCGATAGCAGATCCCTAATGCTAGATTAGTTTTTTGTCCTGGGATTTTTACCCACAATGTTTCTGTAGGTGAGTTTGAATTTTCTTGAAGTTCTAATTCATGAGATTCTAGCTCTTCATTTATGTACAAGGCCACACCGCCACCGTTTTTCCCTCTCCTGTCTTTCCTGTACAGTTTATAACCTGGAATTTTTGTGTCCCAATTGTTTTCCTCTGTCCACCAGGTTTCTGTTATGCCAATAATATCAATATTTTTTCCTTTTGCCAAACATTCCAACTCTCCTATTTTTGTTCGAAGGCTTCTAGCGTTTTGTACAGACATTTATATTTATATTTATTGCTCTGTTGCCCTTTCAACTTTGGCTGTTTATGAGAATTTGTAGAAGGCCTACCATGTCCTACCTCTTGACTACTTTCTATCTTTTCTGTTGACTCGGCCATTTGTGCGTAAATTTCATCCTCCATACTTGGTGTTTCACCCTCTCGAACCGGAAGCTGCCCAGCTCCTGTCGACTTTCCCCTAGGAATCAGTTTAAAAGCTGCTCTGAAGCCTTTTTAATATTAATTGCCAGCAGTCTGGTTCCATTTTCGTTCAGGTGTAACCCTTCCCTAAGGCCCAGTTCCGGTCACCAGTGGTTTTCATTGCCTTGTGAAGACTTTGGAAACACATAGACTCCCTTTGAAGTCAATGTCCCTTCGAGTATGGGAACGACAGTAGTTGTTGTTTTGTTGTTCTCGTCTTCATCTCAACCAGCTTCTTGTTTTTTCCCCTCCCAGGAGGACAGCAAGAACTATCTCACGCTCTTGGAGAAGTATGAAGACAAGTTGTTGATTTGCGGAACCAATGCTTGTAATCCAACCTGCTGGAATTGGGTACGGAATGGACTTTTGCATGCATGACATCCTGTCTATCTTTCTGCTCTTGTGCCCCCTGTAATTGGTTATGTGGACAAACCCAGAGGGTGATTCACCCCAGTGCTTTCTCTTCATGCTGGAAAGAAGTGACAAGCGGAGTGCCATCAGCAGGGTTGCGTCCTGGGCCCAGTCCTGTTCAGGATCGTCATTAATGACTTAGATGAAGGGTCAGAAGGCAGGATCATTAAGTTTGCTGACGGGACCAAATTGAGAGGGAGACAGGAGCAGAATTCAAAACGATCTTAACAGATTAGAGAGATGGTTGGCCAAAACTAACAAAATGAAGTTCAACAGGGACAAATGCAAGATACTCCACTTAGAAAAAATGAAATGCAAAGATACGTGGGGGACGCGTGGCTCGAGAGCAGCACATGTGAAAAAGATCTTAGAGTCCTCGTGGGGAGGAAGTTGAACATGAGCCAACAATGATTTTGGCATGCATCAATAGGAGTCTAGTGTCTAGATCCAGGGAAGTCATGCTACCCCTCTATTCTGCCTTGGAGTGCTGATGTGCGAGTCCCCCCTCGGGGGTGAGAAGGGCGGGGTATAAATATAGGAAATACTGTGTCCAATTTTGGGTACCACAGTTGAAGGGAGATGTTGACAAGCTGGAATGTGTCCAGAGGAGGCCGACTAAAATGATCAAGGGTCTAGAGAACAAGCTCTATGAGGAGTGGCTTCAAGAGCTGGGCATGTTTAGCCTGAAGAAGAGAAGGCGGAGAGGAGACGTGATAGTCATGTATAAGTATGTGAGGGGAAGTCATAGGGAGGAGGGAGCAAGCTTGTTTTCTGCTGCCATGGAGACTAGGACGTGGAACAATGACTTCAAACTACAAGAAAGGAAAATCCATCTGAACATTAGAAAGAACTTCCTGGGTGTGAGAGCTGTTCAGCAGTGGAACTCTCTGCGCCGGAGTGTGGTGGAGGCTCCTTCTTTGGATACTTTTAAACAGGCTGGATGACCATCTGTCGGGGGTGCTTTGACTGCAATTTTCCTGCTTCTTGGCAGAATGAGGTTGGAATGGATTGCCCATGAGGTCTCTTCCAACTCTATGATTCTAATTCCTATCACTGCGTTTTTAATGAATTGTATCTCATTTGGGTTGGGTTTTAATTTTTTTGTAAGTGTTGTTTACATTTTGATATTGTGTTGTTCTAATGCTGATACGTTTTACTTGTATTTTATATGTTTTGTAGCACTTATATACACTGTTTTGTAAACCCTTTCCCTTGTGTCAAGTATGCATAGGCCACACAAAACCAGGAAAGAAGGTCATGACAACTGCCCTGAGTTCCTTTAGGACAGTGTTTCCCAACCGCTGTGACGCGGCACAGTAGTAGCCGTGACGGACCTCCTGCTGTGCCTCGAAAAAAGCTCTTTGCCCCCCTTCCTTCTCCCCTCCTCCTGCTGAACTCCTGCTGCTTGGGGGAGGAGGAGGAAGGGCTGGGCGGTGGCGACGAAAAAGAAGGGCCTGGGGCACCGTCTCCTTCGGCTGTTTCCCCAGCCAGCCTCCAATCCGCCATGACTCCCACTATGACTCCCGCCCCTCCCTCGCACTGCCCCCTCAAGGCTGGAGAAGCTGTGGGAGAGCTGAAGCTGGGGGGAGGGGGAGGGGCATGGCACGGCTTGGTTCCGCCCCCTTCCCCCGGCTTCAGCTCTCCCACAGCTTCTCCAGCTTTGAGGGGGGAGTGCCAAGCCAGCATTGTGCTGGCTCTGCCACCGCTGGCTTGGCATTGCCCCCCTCAAAGCTGGAGAAGCTCTGGGAGAGCTGAAGCCGGGGAGGGAACGGGGCATGGTGCGGCCTGGCTCCGCCCCCCTCCCCTGGCTTCGGCACTCCCAGCAGCTGCTCCCAGTAGGCCACCATCCCCCAGTTGTTCTTTACTGTGTTGGAGTGTCATTTTGTGTCGTTTTGGTTGGTGGTGTGCCCCCGGATTTTTTTAATGTTAAAAGTGTGCCGCGGCTCAAAAAAGGTCGGGGAACACTGCTTTAGGAGATGTTGGCAGGATATAAATAAAGTTATTATTTATTATTCTCCTCCTTCAGGTCAATGATACGAAGCAAGCTTGGAAGGATGCTCAAGGTCTGGCCCCATTTGGCCTGAACTCGAACGCTCTCGTCCTTATTGATGGTAAGTTTGAATGAACTCTCATAATTCTGGTAGGCACGGGCAAGCTAAATGGAAAGCAAACCAGAACTGGATTAAAACTAGATGTAAAGTTTTCATCCCTAAAAAGCTTTCTCTTTTACTTGCTTCCCAGGCAAAGACATCTATTCCACGATTAAGAAGCACCGATATAACGGACGAATTCCTCGTTTCCGTCGGATCAAGGGATCTACCGAGCTTTACACCAGTGATACAGTCATGAACAGTGAGTTCTGATGGCTTTCACAGTGAAAGGGCTCCGTTGTATGAATATTAGCACCAGGGGAGGGGATTTGAAAACCTATATGTTCCAGTGCATTTGAATGATGAATAGTCCTTGTTCATGAATGCCCACCCCTAATGTGCTGATAAGGTTGTATTCAACACTTTACCCCTAGCCCGGCCCTATAGTTGGTTTTTTGCACAAGCCTATGTCCTTCCCTTTCTAAAATGATCATGCCCACCATATTACTGGTTGTTGAGCTTGGTTTGATACACTTGTACAATGTTTTTATATTTTGCCATTTTCAATTGTTTTATTAGATTGTGTTTGTTGTATTATTAATTAATTAATTTATTTATTTGAACTTGTTTGCCGCCACTCCCAGCCGGCTCAGGGCAGCTCACATACCAATTGCAGTAAGACAATTAAAACATCACATTAAAATAGCATCATCGAATAAAAACATCGACAATAAAATAGCATTTACAACAGGAGGAAAGACCCACAATTATTCAAGACCCGAAAGCCTGCTGATACAATAGCGTCTTGCAGGCTTTGCGCAATGCTAGAAGGCTCTGAAGGGCACTGGTTTTGGAGGGCAACGCGTTCCAGAGGACTGGGGCTATGATTGAAAATGCCCTTCTCCGTGTTGCGGTCAGATGATATGCCTTGGAACTTGGAACAGCTAGGAGATTTTGCTCCTCAGAGCGTAAGGATCTGGTGGGACAGTATGGGATAAGGCGGTCTCTTAAGTACACTGGCCCCAGACCATTTAAGGCCTTAAAAGTCAAAACTAACACTTCGAAGGTAATCCGGCATTCCACAGGGAACCAATGCAGTTCGCGCAGGATCGGTGTGATGTGGCAGCTCGCCGGGACTCCCGCAAGCAGCTGAACTGCAGCATTCTGCACCAGCTTAAGTTTCTGGATCACCAACAAAGGAAGACCGATGTAGAGAGTGTTACAGTAGTCTAGCCTTGAGATGACCGTAGCTTGGACCACTGTGGCCAGGTCGTGCCGGGAGAGATAGGGGGCCAGCATCCTCGCCTGGCGAAGATGGAAAAACGCCACTCTGCTGACAGTGGAGATATGGGACTCCATCGACAGCTGAGGGTCTAAAGCAGGGGTGCTCACACTTTTTCAGCATGCGAGCTACTCTTAAAGCATCCAAGTCCAAAAGATCTAACTGCCCCTGCCGCCGTTTGCTCCGGCGCGCTTCCGCCGCACGCTCCCGCCACCGCGCATGCTCCTGCTGCTGTTTTCCACCCTGCGGGGCATTGCAGGAAGGAGAAAGCATGAGGCGGGGCATCCAGAGGGAGCTCTCCGCCCTGCCAGTCTCGCCGGCAACGGAGGCTGCACAGCTGCTTCTGGACGAGAGAGGGGCAGGGCGCTCCCTCCAGAGGCCCCGCCTCGTGCTTCCAATGCCCCGCAGGCGAAAGAAGCACCGCGAGAGCGGAAGCCAGCAGCAGGAGCATGCATGTGCGCAGGGTGTGTGCACGCATGGCAGGAAATTGCACTTCAGCTACCCAAAGACTAGTAACCTCACTGGTGTAGTGTTGTTTAGGAGCTTATTGCCATTTCAAAATGATACCTGCTTAAAGCTGACCTTTAAAATGGGGTGCATGATGATAAATTAATAATGGGTTTTTTTTGGGGGGGGAGGCTTTTGTCAGTCACTGGAAGTTCAAGCTGAACCCACACCACTTTTTCAAGGATATTTACATAACGCAAAATTTGCATTTTAAAATAACCAAACTCTGATTGCCACCGGATTCCAGGGAAACCTGGAATTTAGTAGTGAATTTAAGGTTCCAGTCAGGCTCTGAAAGCCACATAAGACAGAGCCATCTAGAATGTGGCATGTATTGATGACATTGCCATGTGTAAGAGCTGAGAGAGTTCTGAGCAAGCCTTCCTGTGCAAAAGAGAACTGCCAACTCGGTGATTGCTGGAAAAATAATCCAGTAAATCCTAACTATATTTAGATGAAGACAGGCTGGGTTCCTATATCCCAGAGCTGTCCAACTGGCGGCCCCCGGCTGTATACGCCCCCCAGCCCCTTCCCCACGGCCCCCTACCCTCCTGCAAGAAATCTGCTTTTTAAGATTAAAAAAATTTTTAAATATTTTTTTGGGATTTTTTGAATTTTTTTGGAATATTTTTTTTCGCGGCGGGGGGTGAGGGGCGGGGCAGGGAGGAGGAGCAGGCTCTCTTCCTCCTCCTCCTACTTCTCTCCCTCCCTCCCCCCTCTCTCTCTCCCTCCCTCCTTCTCTCTCTCTTTCCCCCTTTCATTCCTTCCCCCTTCCACCACCTGAAGGAAAGAGGGAAGGAGAGAGAGTGCACTAGTGAGAGGGGGCGGGGCCAGAGCGAAAAAGGGGCGCGGCCGCGTGCGGAGCACGGGGGGGTGATCATCCAGTCCCTGTCCGGCTTCCTCCTCTTCTGAGGCTTCGTCCCAAGTTTGGTCCTGATCCATCATTATTTGAGTCCACAGTGCTCTCTGGATGGAGGAGAACTACAACTCCCAAACTCAAGGTTCAGTACTTTCTGTTGCTCTCATGAGAGTTTAGGTTTGATTCAACATGGCTGAGGAATGCTTTGATTGTGTTTTTCCCTTATGGCAGAAGGAGGTAGGACTGGATGGCCCTTGGAGGTCTCCTATTCTAGGAACCCATTGTAATTAATATTATTATTATCATCATCAGAGGCTGAATGGTCATCTGTGAGGAATGCTTTGATTGTATTTTCCCCTTATGGCAGAAGGAGATTGGACTGGATGGCCCTGGATGGCCCTTGGAGGTCTCCTCCAGGAACCTGTTGTTGTTGTTATTATTATTATTATTATTATTAGCAGAGGCAGAATGAATATTATGCCTTATCATTCAGGGTTATAGGCCTGTGTGGAAGGGCCCTGGCTTCTATTTGACTTCCTTTCCACACATCTGAATAAAATCCCATGTTATTTGCTTTAAACCAGATTATATGAGTGTGGACTCCGATAATCCAGTTCAAAGCAGGTATTCTGGGTTATATGGCTGTGTGGAAGGGCCCTGAATCCACACTGCAATATAATCCAGTTCAAAGCAGGTTTTGTGGGGTTTCCTGCCTGGATATTCTGAGTTATATGGCTGTGTGAAGGGCCCTGAGTCCACACTGCAATATAATCCAGTTCAAAGCAGGGACTTGAGACTGGGATTTTGGTGTTCATCTCTATCTCCAAGTCAAAGCCCCGGTGTCCTCCACAGACACCTCCAAGGCGGGGAGAGGGCGGAGCTGGGGAGGGGGCGGGGCAGGGGTGGAGCCAGGGAGGGGGTGCGTATCTAAAATCCTCCTAGTTTCATTCTTATTCCAAATCACCATCAGACTGAGCATATTTGTCTAGAAAGTTTATATGTTGATTTCCAATTCTTCTGTCATATATATAATACAAAAAAGTTTTTTTTAAATTATTAGGAGAAATTCACCCCTTCCTTGCTTATTACCTTACTATGTAAATATACAGGGTTATATTTTTTTTTCTTAAGGAAGAACACTAATATAGTATGTTTTTATGTAGATATGACTAGTAAGCCGCTCTGAGTCCCCTTCAGGGTGAGAAGGGCGGCATATAAATGTCCTAAATAAATAAATAAAAAATAAATGAATAATAATATCTCTAGGTTAGCTACTCATTGAGGTCTGGAAACTTAATGACACAAGAGACTTGTATACTCCAGGGATGAAACCCAACACTTCATAACCATGTTTTTCAGCTCTGCAGAAAGTTATGGTTGGAAGGAATGGAAGAGACCGGGTGCATTTTGAATAAGATTCGCATGGTATTTCTTGTGTTCCCATTTTCAGACCCACAGTTTGTGGAGGCCGCCATTATAAAGCAAGACACGCCAGACAATGACAAAATCTATTACTTCTTCCGAGAGGACAACCCAGACTGGCCAAGGAACTCAGATGCGCCCAAAATCATCTCTCGAGTGGCTCAGTTATGCAAGGTGAGGAGATCCCAAATGTGATTAATATTTTTTGATCCTCCCAATCGGTCAGGGGCGGATTAACGCACTCGGCAGAGTAGGCGCCCGCCGAGAGCGCCAGATCCGCAGGGGCGCACTGCTGCCGGCTGGAAACTCCGCCTCCGCGTCTGCTGTGTTTCCAGCAGACGCGAAGGCGGAGTTACGAGCCGGCGCGGAGGCGCAGTTTCCAGCATGCATGGAGGTGTCTGCTGTTTCCAGCAGGCGCGGAGGTGGAGTTTCCAGCCTGCGTAGAGGCTCCACCTCCATGCATGCTGGAAACTCTGCCTCCTCGTCTGCTGTGTTTCCAGCAGGCGTGGGGGCGGAGTTACCAGCCGGCGCGGAGGCAGAGTTTCCAGCATGCGTGGAGGCTCCACCTCCATGCCTGCTGGAAACTCTGCCTCCGCGCCGGC
Organism: Anolis apletophallus; assembly: GCA_030556195.1. Classification (NCBI taxonomy): domain Eukaryota; kingdom Metazoa; phylum Chordata; class Lepidosauria; order Squamata; family Anolidae; genus Anolis; species Anolis apletophallus. The sequence goes on along the minus strand of JARBWK010000015.1, from coordinate 34,180,387 downwards.
TGGTAACTCTGCCTCCACACCTGCTCTAGGTTTAGTTTGAGGAGGGGCACCAAAATAATTTTCGCCTACCATTTAAAATTAACTTGGGCCGCCTCTGTGAAAGGATGAATAGGGCATAGGGTTACAGCCTGTGCTGGATGGGGTTACATTCCCGCTGAAGGTGCAGGTTCGCAACGTGGGAGTTCTCCTGGATTCATCGTTGAGCCTGGAACCCCAGGTTGCCGTGGTGGCCAGGGAGCTTTCGCACAATTAAAACCTGTGCACCAGTTGCACCCGTATCTTAGGAGGTCTGACTTGGCTCCAGTGGTCCACGCTCTTATTACATCAAGAATGGATTATTGCAAAGCGCTCTACATGGGGTTGCCTTTGATGACTGTTCGGAAGCTTCAAGTAATCCAACGGGTGGCAGCCAGATTTGTAACTAGGGCAGCGTACAGGAAGCATGCAACTCCCTTGTTACGCCAGCTCCACTGGCTGCTAGCCTGCTACCGAGCATAATTCAATGTGCTGGCTTTAGCCTATAGAGTCCTAAACAGTTCAGGCCCAGCTTACCTGTCTGAACATATCTCTTTCTATGATCCACCTTGGAGATCAAGATCTCGATCCCACCTTTCTCGTAAGCATGACTGGTGGGGATGAGACACAGGACCTTCTCAGTGGTGGCCTCTCAGCTATGGAACTCCCTCCCTAGTGAAATTAGAGCAGCCCCCCTCCCTCCTGACATTCAGAAAGAAAGTTAAAACATGGTTATGTGACCAAACTTTCGGGCAGCAAAGCTCATAGTGCAGTAAGATAATAAGGAATAGTGAACGGACCAGTGGAACAACTACGGACTAGATTTTGGATGGCGTGATTTTAATAACTATTTTAAATTGTGTTGTTTATCGGTGGGTTTTAATATAGATGTTATTGTATGATCAATGTTTAATTTTTTTATGATTTATGTCTAAATGTTATTTTATTTTTATGTTTTAATTTGGCTAGATTAATTTATAGTTATATGTTATTGCTTTGCTATTATCTTTTGGTTTTCACATGTATGTACGGCATTGAATTTTGCCTTTATAATGTTGGAAACTGCTTTGAGTTCCCTTAGGGATGAAAAGCGGTATATAAATGTAGTAAATAAACAAGTAAGGAATTCCGGAGAGGGGATCAAACTGGGACAGCCAGCTTGCGGCTCTTTCCTTTCACATTGCAGGGGACACCTTCCTCAATGCAAGTTTTGGTTCCTACATCTGTTGTTGTTACTGCTAGAAGCGGATGGGTCGAGGAACCCGGGGACAAGGAGGGTCATTGACCTAAGTGCCCAACAACAGGAAGCCTCTGGTGACTTCCTGCCTTGCTCCTAGTCCCTGCCCTTGGCAGAGAAAATGGTTAGGGCAGCCATGGTCAGTAGACTCATTCGTACTGTTTGCTCTTGGACACTGAGCTTTGGCCTTGTTGGACTGATGGGCATTTGGCTTGAGGTCTGTTGCTTGGAGAGGCTGTACCTTCAACAGTTGTGTAGAAGAGCAAATTTCAGTTTGAGTTGTTTATCATGCAGCAAGTCACACCGACTGAAATTTCCTCTCCTACACAACCATTAAAGGTGCAAGAAACTTCTCCAGGTTCTGGTATAGGCAACTTTATCTGGATCAGCTAACTTCCAGCCTCTAGAGCAGGCATGGGCAAACTTTGGCTCTCTGGGTGTTTTGAACTTCAACTCTCTCAATTCCTAGCAGCTGGTAGGCTGTTAGGAATTGTGGGAGTTGAAGTCCAAACACACAGAGAGCCGAAGTTTGCCTATGCCTGCTCTAGACCAGTGTTTCCCAACCAGTGTGCCGTGAGCGATCATTAGGTGTGCCGTGGGAAATTGGAACCTCCAATACCCTTTCTTCCCCCCTCCTAGCAGCTCTTTCTCCCTCTTTCCCTCCCCAAAGATCCTCCCCGAGGCAAAGGAAGGCCTCCACCGAATGCCAGGGCCAGGCCCGTCTTGAGGAAGCCTTCAGGAGCCTTGACTCAGGATGGCTCCAGCTCCTGCTCAGGGCTGCTTCAGCCTCCCGATGCTCCCAGGTTCGCTCACTGCCCAATTCACCGACGTGGAGCTTCCGGCTTTGGCTTTCTCACGAAAAATCCAAGCCAACGCGAAACGCCAACTCAATCACTCTGCTTTTGCGGAGGGAGAGGCAGCGAAAGAGGCCACACAGATCTATGAAACGTATAGACTACCCACTCACAGGTTTCAAGAAACAAATTGAGCCTCTCCGCTTGGAAATGTTTTTTAAAAACTATTTTACTGGTTTTGTCGAGAGTCCCCCTTCAAGGAACTGTATATAATAGCTTCATGACATCCATAGTTAACTGGAAGCAAGTTTCACTCAGAGTGAAATTTCACAAGGGTCTGGAGAACAAGCCCTATGAGGAGCGGCTTGAAGAGCTGAGCATGTTTAGCCTGAAGAAGAGAAGGCTGAGAGAAGACATGGTCGCCATGTATCAGTATGTGAGAGGAAGTCATATATATGTTGTGTTCATCGAAACAGGCCCAGGTTTCACACTGAGTGTATAAATACATTAAAAAACATATTAACTATATGTGTTACTGTGTTAGAGTGTCATTTTGTGTCATTTTGGTTGGTGGTGTGCCCCAGGATTTTGTAAATGTAAAAAATGTGCCGCGCTCAAAAAAGGTTGAAAAACACTGCTCTAGACCATTGACGTTGGTCCTCCAGTTGTTTTGAACTTCAGCTCACAGAAGTCTCAACCATCTTGGCCAACAGTCAGGTGTTCTGGGGAGCTGAAGGCCAAAACATCCGAAGGACTAGAGTTTAGGAAACCCTTCTCAAGACTGACTTCTTTCCCTCTTTCTCTGCAGGGAGACAAAGGAGGCAGTGGCTCCCTGTCTTCTTCAAAGTGGACAACCTT